>CM039507.1:6965855-7173194 GCA_022432975.1 Begonia masoniana | reverse complement strand
AGATCATTGAAGTTCACGCATCACTGTTTTAAAGGGAAAGCATTGAAAAACGAATTTCTGCACGAAAAGTTTAAAGATAAAGTAAAAGAATTGCATTGGCCGAAAGGATTATTGGCCGAAAGGAGTACTTTTGAGCTCAGAATTGGCCGAAAGGCTTATTGGCGAAAGGGTTATGGCGCAAGAGGAGTGGTTAACGAGAGGTGGGGCTCAGGCACGGTGAGTTGTGTAAGCGGAACCATCCGCATCAGCTGGAAAGAGTAAGTCAGGCCGCTGTGTGAGCTCTTCGGTTAGAGGGATAGGATCTCGGTGGACACCTATGAGCCTGCATAGTAAGATAAAATAAAGCATGATTATCGAACTCATACGAACAGCATGCATGGCATTTAGTAGAGCGTACTGGGATTTACTCATAGGTGTTGTTGGTGTAGGTGACATTAGACTGCGATCCGGTACCAGGTGAGGGACGATGTACCCCACCTGCGGCATGAGTCAGTGAAGGAGGGATGGCGCGGAGGGGTGCGGGCGCAGTAGGCTCACCTGACCAGTGGGGATAATGTATAGATTTTTGGGATGTTTGGTTCTGTAGTGATAGGTTTACATTTGCATGTTGGGTAAATGTTTGATAAAACAGTTATTTAAACGTTATAGAATGTTTGGAATGTTGTAGGTTGGAGTGGATAGCTCGATTTTTAGAGCTATCCATGCGTTGGATTTCGCTCAAAGTACGATCGTGGGTTGATTGAGTTTTAAAATACGTAAAACCTGATAACTTTGTTAGAGTTAGGTTGAAGTGTGTTGGTTGCTCTTGGAATCAGAAGAGAGCAATAAAAAACTATTAACTAACATATTTATGTTTATTTAAAACTTCTATGCTAGTGTTTCATATTTTGACATGAAAGATTTTGTTTGAATAGAGGTAATGGGACAGTTTATTGTGTCCGGGCCCTGGGGACGCAAACTCAATCGCTCAAGATAATTTTTTGTGGCTTTTACGATCACCAAGTGTCGGTGTTATCTTTTTAAATGCATATGGATTGCCTCAGAGTCTGTGAGAGACGCCATGACAAGCGGTGGCCTATAAAAAGCACCATACAAAAACCCACAATATGATACAATTGTGTTCAGATGATTAGGGTTGGTGACAAAACTGAAATATTGAAGAGAAATGAGGATGAAGATTACCAAAAATACAAGTTGAAGGTGGGTGAAGGTGTGCCGATGATGATATGAATACAGTGCAAGAATAGTCAAGGAAATAAAATACCTTTGCGACCGAGAGCTATCTACATGGCTCACGGTGCAGGTTTTCTCGTATGAAACAACCACCGTTAGGCCTAAAAAAAAATTTTTTCCCTCTAACCTTTAGACTCCTCAAAAGAGAAGTAGGAATAGGTAAAGTCACCTAGCAACCCGATGTTTAAGGGACAATTGAAGGGCTACTCCACTCGATTAGACAATCGGAAACTCGTAGGTTTCCCTAACACTTCGATTAGGTGAAAATAGAGGATTTCATTAAAATTGGCAAAAATTCCGCCCCCCTACAATCACCAATGCAATGCCTTAAATAGAGAAACCAGGGTAAAGATTAGGGTTTTGGCAATGGAAGAAAGGTGGAGTCGTTGATGAGACCAAGATGAAGGTACAAGATTGCAATTCATGTGCGCTTCAATTTATTCAGGTTGAGGTGCTTTCCTTGTTTTCTTGATCAATGTTACTAAATGGCCAGGTCATCTATCCGTTGTGACCCTCACTTGATTTACCTCAAAATTCATACCTTAAGAAATTTGGGCTCTCTTTTAGCCAAGTCTCATTTGGGTCCATTTTTGAAAAGCAAAGCCATACTTGTTTGATAAACTTTCTTGCTCATTTGTTCCGATTCTTCAAACCCATCATCCACCATCATTCATCTAATCTTAACCAAAATCTAATGCATGATAATAATATAAATTAGTTCATACCAAAAGGCGCGAGTTTGCCACAGTTTAAAAATAAAATTCAAAAAAATTAAGTGCCGGAAGACAAATTCCCATTGGCTAATTGAGAGTCCATCCAAGTACTCCAAGATGAGCGGCGAGGGTTGAGCATATCCTCTGAATGGGGCTCCCAAGTGATGTCACCAATAAGATCAAGCTCTGCAAGAAAAGGAAAGTACACTCATTATTAAAATGTTTAAGTAAATTAAATGGGGCTTTGATCTGCGATCCTAGGAATTGGCCCGCCTAGGCATTTCACTCACTTTGATTTATTTTTTATATGATAGATAAAGACTTTATGTTATTCATCGCTTCACATATTAGTGAGTTATTTTAGGGTGTCTTCTGTATAGTTTTTTTACATGATTTATAAATAATAAGAGATAAAATTTGTCATTGAGTTTTGGTTGACTCACTTCAATGACTCCCCCTCTTCAGAGTAAATTGACATATGTTTTCTCCTATTTTCATTAATTTTCAATAGAACTTAGTTTTTATTCGAGAGATTAGACTTTTTGAATCTTTGTAGGCTTGTTAAATGTTGTAATTGTCTGGCAACATTATTGTGGAAGTTATTTATTACATTCTCTGGATGTTACTGTTGTTCTTGTGTAGTACATTTGCGTTAGAACGCCTGCCTTGTATACAATTTTGAAAAAAAGTCGGGTAATTAAACCATAAACTAGGTTGAGGTACAAGCTGACCCTCAACGCCATTTGGGTACAAATCAATATTAAATTATATCAAGGAACAAGTCAATCATCATCGTTACGCACTAGTAAATACGACTCTGCCGCCCGCCTTTTCCTGGGCGACCACATTAACCACAATGGCGAACACGTTAAACGAGGGCCGAGGGTGCCTCTGTGTAGGCATCTCCTTAGTGCCAAAGGGTTTTTGCCCTCATTTTTCACACGGTCATCCTTATGCCAAACACAGGAGGCGACCGCGGGTGACCTATATGAAACTCTAGTTGATTGTAAGGCCGCACTCTAACTTCCCCTCTCATTGCCATTTTTCAGTGTGGTTTCAACGGATTCAACCTCGATATCTAGCCCTCCATCGACTTTGTTCGCGTTTAACATCTCCCACACCTTTCTTTGCGGTTTCACATCCTAATTTTGGAACAATTTTAGCAACTGTCTGGGTTTCGCCCTAACTTTCGGTCAATTTGTTCTTTGCAGTTTCAACCTCATATTGCTCTTAGGTTTTTCTTTTTCGGCCACCTGGGTGTACAGTGGAATCAAGGTTCGCTAAACTTAACTTGAAGGGGAAGACCGCTCCATGCAGAGTGATCGCTCAATCAACTCTTCAAGTAAGGTATTTGTCTCATCATTTGATGGGATGTCGATAGCAAGTGCATTGTGAGTCTGGTACAAGTATCGCTCCCTTTTTTGCTCTAGGAGGTAGGATTTGGACATTTTAAGGTTCATTAGGGAATAGAGATTTGTTAGACAAGTTTGAATAGTTAGTTTGTGGATTTGGCAGTGATACTCTGGAGAGACTTATTCGCTTGTTAGGCAACCTGGCTTGTAGGCAGAATCTTGATAAAACCTACATTCTCGGCCAAGAATCAGTTGAACTTCAGTACTAGCATGAGGTAATTGTTTTTTGGAGGGATGGTCGAGTGAAATGTAACTTTCATATTTCTTGAGGTCCAAACTTTATCAAGCAGGGGAGGGGCTTGACTTTATGTAATAAAGTTTATAAAAATCTGATATTGTGTTTTTACAAACATAAGCGAAGGAACAAATGTCAAAGTACGAGTCATTCATCACTTGATCTCCAACACACCCCCGTTTTACTATGTGAGCGACATGAATCTCTATCTCATAGAAAAAAGCTACAATTGAAAGTTGTTCAACCCACCCGGGATATGTGAATTCTAATTTAAATGTATGCTATTCAGAACGTCTTCCAACATTTTGATGTTGCAATCCCCGGGCAGCCTATGATAAAGGAAATGGTGTGACGTGGGATGATCATTTGTCCCTCGCTCGGATGGGTACCAGAAATTGAACGCTTATGGGCTTCAAGACTGCACTGATTCATCTACTTCTACAAACAACTTCTCCTCGAACCTCACCATGCAGATACTTCTATGGAGGATTCGCCTTCTCTGGCTTCCTCTATTTGTATATTCGTATCTAAGGATGGTTGACACTCTTTTTAATGCTTAGTATATCTAACCGTTTGCTTCAGCTGTTGAAAGATTGTCTCAGAGACTGAGCAATATTACCTCAACTCAAGCATTCCTTGCTAAAGTACTACAATGAAGATTGTTGAATGCCTCGGGCTAATCCTCACTTTGTATTAGATGATATCAACTCCTTTTATTATTTGCTTGTGATAGTCATTTGAACTTGGTTATCTGGATAATCCTGCAATTGGTTATTATTATTTCTTCTTGGTTATATGGATAATTAGATTGCGTTATTGTTATTTCATAATGTCTCACTTTTGGGGATAGAGAGAAAATAAAGGAAACTCTGCCTAATTTTCTATGAATTGAAACAAACATGACATTGATCAAACATGTTAAAAAAGAATCCGGCATACAAAACTTATGCATTACATCAAAAATAAATAGATCTATCTATGAAGCCACATAAACAAACTTCTGCAGTAAATCAACGATGACCCTACATCGAGCACAAAACACCTCTGCATAGCAAGGATAAACATAAGGTTAAAAGAATCTATTAATATTTAACAATTTATAAATTCACAAACATAAACATAGACTTACTTGTGTCCCAACTAGAGAAGGAAAACTCATAAATGGTGTCTTGTGGCTATCTCTTCTGTCTATTCTTCTTTCTCTGCCGCTAGATGTAGCAACTACAGATCCAATTTTGACAAGGTTGGTGTTGTGACCCACTTGCCGACACCTGCCACATGTCATGACAACATTTGCTTACTTATTGTTGGGTCTCATTAACATCCCTCACTCTTTTTTCCGGCTTCCCACCTAACGTTTCATTGTGTTGTGGCATAATTTCATCAACTCTGTATCTGATTTGAGGCCACTTATTTTTCCAGTGACATGTTGCATAAAGTGCGAGTATATTTCCATTCACATTGCCTGATGGTAATAAAGGATGAATATAATCTTCAACAGACCTCCTCTAAAAAAGGGTACAAGGAATTGCATGCACACATTGTAAGCCAATCAACTTCCACTTATAACAATTGTAACATAATTATCCACATCAACAACGTATTGTTCGTTGTCGTTGCTGACCCCAAACCGAGCACCTCTTGCCATCATTGGGACTCCAATTTTGAGTTACAACATGTAGTTTACTAAGCTTCTTCTTGATCTGAGGACATAATAATTCTGTCGAGCCAGTTATCTTTTCATGTCTCTTCACAATTTTGGACATCATGCTCCCTCTAATCATCTTAACATAATCAGAATCGGTTTGGTCCCTAGCTAGTAGAATGCATGCGTTGAATGCCTCACTCAAGTTATTTAGGCTTATGTCGCACTTTGGAATCGAGCTAAGAGCATGTGTCGCCCAACTTCTCGGATCGATGACTCTTAGTTGTGAGTATGGTGCTTTATCAAACAACGTAATTTTTTTTCATTTCATTCTCAAACTGCTCTGCTGTGGTAGCCCTAGATGCATTCCACATTGCGTCTTTGTATAGTTTACCTTTTTTGTTTTAAATTAGCATATAAATATCGGAGGTAGAAATGATGTTCCGCTGACTCTACATGCTTATTCATAGCGACCACCAACCCCTAACAAAAGATAATGCACAATAGTTATTTGTTCAAATAAAATGCATAACATTCAAATCAAAGACAAAGTAACTTTGTTGATCTAACACAAATGTCTACCCACGTCCCGCCTCACTTTGTATATCTATCAACAATAACTATAGAAACCACGACCATGAGTCTATACATTCTGCTTCCACTACCACCATAGCAACTGAATAAATTTCATCATTTTCATCAATGCTAACTACTATAAGCAATTGGCCTAAACATGAGTCTTTCAAATGATAGCTATCCAAACAAATGACGGGTCTACCACACTCAAGAAAAACCCCTCTTGCATGTAACAATACACATGTACATCTCTCAAAAAAAGGTTTGGATGTAGAATCATTCTTATGTACGCTAATGCTGACTGTGCTGCCAAGATTTGATCTAAGAATATCATCCTCGTACGACCCTAATAGCTTATACTATTCGTCATAATTCCGCTCACTCCATGTTCGGGCTTCCTTTCTAGCCCTTTGGCAAGAATTGATGTATATTGACACTGAAATCCTTCTTGACTGTCTCAACAATAGAAGGAATATCTCAGGGAAGTTGACTTTTAAACATGTCCAAATACTAGTTTGCCACCCATTTTTGCAGTTTGCTTTCCATCTTTCGCGAACAATTATGAGGTCATTGTAACTCTTTATTTGGAAGCTAAGTTCACCTTGCATTTTTCACTCGTGGACCCACCATTGGCATCCCTCCTGACATGCAGCAATCAAACGATGCTTCTCACTTTTCAAAAACTTTATCACGTACCAATTTTTCAAAGCATAATCTACTACTTCTTTTCTAATTTTCTTCAAAGAACTATACCTCCTGTCCAGAAAAATATTTTGGGAACATGATTCGCGTTGAGACCAACTCTTCACCTCTATCATCTTTTGAATCGTATAATGACAAAGTTCCTCGTCTAGAGATGCGGAAATCGAATGCACCAATATTTGAGACATAACATTGTCATGATCAAATACATGAAGCTTCTGCTCAACAAAATCTGAGATTGGATCCACTTCTAATGCACGAAGCTCCTGCTCAATAAGCGCATGTTCGCACCATTTCTCTAATTCTTTTCATTCTGTAATTAGGGCATGCAATGAAAAAATGGATAGAGAGAAACATGGGTATCGTCGATTGAACAATCGACAGAGATGAAAATTTAAAGAAATCACGCAAAAAATCACCAGAGAGGGAAGTTAGGTCGCACTCGTTTAAACCGAGGGAGACTTTGAATTATATTAGGTTGCCTGCGTTTGCACGAGGGCGACCGCGTGTAAAAACGAGGGCGACCTCTAACTAAATGCAGGCGACTTCTCCCTAAACGCGGGGCGACCTCTCCCTAAATGTGAGCTACCGTAGAGGTTGCCCTCGTTTAAACGAGTTTGTCCTCGTGCGTAACGCAGTCGCTCTCACTTAAAACGCGAGTGATCGCGAGTGTATTTAGCAGTGAGTAAATACGATGGTTGGTTTGTTCCTTGAAGATAGCTTAAGGTTTGATTTGTACCCAAACATAGTTTAGGGTTTAGCTTGTCCCTCACCCCATAGTCTGAGCTTTAAATTGGATTTTTTCCTAAAACTTTTAAATCTTCCACTACCTTATATAATATTTAAGATTAAGGAGTCAAATGGCTCAATTCAGTTTTCGAATCGAGTCAGGTCGTTTCCTATTCTATCTCGGTTTCGCTTTGACTCTGTGATGCCTGCAAATGAGCACACACACCCCACTTGTCTCCAGCGGTGTCGTCCGACTACTCGGCGCCACTATATAACAAGTATCATGATTCTTTTAATCCAGAATAAATTTCCATGTTGTGGCTTTATGTTATTTACCACCATAAACTTGTGCCAAGTTCCATCGATGCTCGACACTTTACAATGCGTCATTGATATCGCTATTAATCAATTTTTCATGTAAACACATCTTTCTCTGATTTCTTATCATCAAACAGTGTTAAACCTAATCCAGATCAAATATAAGACGATTTTGCCAATAGAGTTTCCAATTTTAACTATGATATTGAGTCTAAGAACTTAACTACAAAAAGTCTAAGAATTTTGGAATTTGACCCAAAAAGAGACTTATCCTCCGAGTCCCTTAGTATATTTTGAATATACATGTGGTTCAGATCTCAATTTACCACTGTTTTGACCGAATTCCCCTTTTGGTTCTTTGTCCTCTTCTAAACCATCACTAACCTTCACTAATTGAGGAAAAAATAGCTTTAGAAAGAAAAAGATGCTATTTATAATAAGTCCGTCTGGATAGAAAAAAGCCAATCAGATTAGGTTCTCTTTCTTATAATAACCCAGGTCTCATTAGCGTGAGATGATATAAAAATATAACAATTTATGTTAAAATAACGTACCCAAGTTAAGCCTCAAATTTTCGATAGTCATCGTACACAAATCGGTAGTAAATAATTAAGAATTTCATATGCAAGCATTTGCAGCCTTCATTCTCATTTTGAAGCCTTCAAATCGAAGAAATGTCTGTATATGACTTAGATTTTAAACAATTTGGTTCTTTTGTTCAAGGGTTTTTGAATGTTGTTTTAATTGATCGTTATGAGCCTAGATTAAGGTATACTATGTGAAGAAAACTTGTTGACTATGGCAAGTAACTAAACTAGAATATTAGGTAAACTATGGGAAAAAAACTCTTGGACTACAAATTTGTTTTCTCAAATTTTTCAGAGTCTCCTATCACATTCAATGGTCGAGATTGATATAGTTTTAGCAAATGTTACCCAATAAAATTCTAATGCCTCTCGAAAAATGGATTGTCCATGCCCCAAGATTTATCGTGTAAAAGTGAAGAACAAAATATGGACGAAAAATCCCCAAATCAAACCAATTAGAAACTTGTTTGGTCAACCCTTTATAACTCCACAATATTTGAAGCTGTTAAATAGAATAAATCGAAAGCAAGTTACTTAAACACATGGCTCTTTTAGTTTATTTCTATAATATTTATTTGGTTTTATAAAGCTTTAAGCTAACTATAAAGAATTATAGCACGACCAGCACGTTATTTATTAAAAAAATGGGGAACTACTCTTAATGATAATGTGTTACTCAATATAAACGATCTGTATTGTTTCCTCATTTGCTTTTGATTAAAATATAACTTAAATAATATCTATCCAGGAAAACCTAAGATGTAGAAGATCATAAGATGAATGATTCAGCATCCTATATATTCACTCATGTGGTACTTCATTATACGATAAACATAATAATTATACGATATATATAAGATCCATATGTATCGATATCATTATCTCCATCCAGAAAATCTGTATGCTTTGGAAGAAGCTTGTACAGTTTGGGAAGGGATTTCCAGATTCTTTTTCTGCAGTGTTTTTAAGGAGTAATATTAAATATAAATTTTATTGGATAATATAATATTATAGTCCAACCTACAGTGTATGTTTTATTTATTTATTTGTATCTTATTTTAATATTTATATCTTTCATAATTACTTTATCAATCTATAAAAACTTTACAATGTAAAATTCGGATATAAAATTAAAATGTAAACTTCGATATTTGTAATTACTAATAGCAATAAGGAAATTAGATTAATTCTTGGATATTAGAGTGGACCTGAAACTGGCTGGGATTTTAAGAAAACGGACGATTGCCTTTAAAATGGCGGCTCAACTTGCCTAGCCTTTGAAGGAGATAAAGACGATGAACAAGATATGTGTTCAGATATTATGGTAATTGCAGAAAACCAGAAGACAACAGATTAATTACAGAAACCCGAAAGATAATCAATTCAAAAGTAGTAAGTAATGAAGAAGATAATATGCTGTTCAGAACCCGCTCCGAGAGACGGCGTAGCTTCCGCTTCTTTGACATACGCCAGTTTTCACCCTCACTTCCTCTCAAAACTCGCATGATTTCTCTTCATCAATCCTTCCGATCGCAACGCTGAAACTCCGGGAGACGCCAGCGGTTCCTTTCACCGGAGAGTTTCTGATTCTCTGCCTCGGGAGAACACCCAGATGACCAGACTTAGTACTGCAACTCCGCGCAGAAGCAATCCTTACGAGCTCGCTGTAATCTTCGTCACTTCGGCTGGATTTGGCCGAGCTGAGGCTGTAACTTTTCGGCAAGTTTGTGGGGACCTGGCCGATGGGGCAGCCTAGAGCCAGAGTGTAATCGAGTTTTCCAGAACATTCGATCATGCTCTTCATATAAAAATCTCTTGCTTTGATCACATACTTCAAGGGTGCCCTCAGAAAACAAAGTAACTTGCATTCTTTTGCAGATTGTTTTTTCTCGTCGGTGTTCATTCTGAAAAATGGAGGAATTACAAAATCCGTTTTGTCCTTTTGGGCAATAAATAGGTAAAATCTGACTGACGAACGTGTGAAAGTTTGACGAAGTGGGAATTATTGCAGAAACGGTATTGGTTTGGAGATGGGAGATGGGGGTTTCTTAGTAGGAGAAGTATGCTTTCATGGGAGGAGAGATGACCACATATATAAGAAATAAATGGGATGAGAGAGAGAGAGAGAGAGAGTTAAGAGAGAGGTCATGTGGGAAACGGAAGAACAAATAGGAGGAGGACAACTGACGTTTCACAATCAATTTAGTCATAACGACAGATGCTTTCTTTGTAAGAAGAAGATAATCAATCAAAAAGGTCAACCTTCCTTGTGTTGAAGGTTTGATTATTTGTTCGTCGTACAAAAACAAATAGGTTTTCCATGCCCAAAAGAAAATATAGAGCCAATAAATTGTTCAACAAAGTGGTAACCTAGAGAGAGAGAGAGAGAGAGAGAGAGAGAGGATATTATATGAATTCACATTATTAACGAGTTATTATAAATATATTATTTAGTTAAATTAATGTTTTTGTAGTTATCACGTGTTTTATAAGAGTGTCAATTTTTCATGTAATGTAAATTATGTATACTACGACATGTTATAGTAATTCTTTTATGGATTATTTACTAGTCAAATTTCTAAATTGTTGCTCGTGATTCTAAATTGATTTAGCTAATAGAACGTGTGAAAGTGGTGCTAAGTGCAAATAATTGTTGTAACATGTAAAATTTGTATCAATCTAATACGTATAATTATACTAAATTGAAATGCTAAGATAACTCATAACAAAATAATCTTGAACTCGAGCAAAATTATTTTCCCAATTGGACTGTAACACTGGATAGAATAATAATGTAAAACCATAATAAATGTGCTAATTAAAATATTAAAAATTTGAATTTGACAAAAAACTAACATGGTCTAGCCTCCTAATATAAACCCTCGAAGAAATTCAAAACCAAGAACTTGAAATCTCCAAAACTATTATTGTGCCGACCGTTGATTTTTTATCTACTAAGGCTTGAAATTGTTGAGTCGTTTGGATGAATCGACTAAATTCAATAAGGATATAGTTTTATGCAAACATTCAATTTAAATCATATATGATGATGCTAATTATAAAACAATTTTTAAAAAAGCTAGAAATCATACAATAGAGAAAGTGATAAAATAGTTTTGTATTGTATAATGTTTCAGTTAAAATAGAGTCATTCACGAATTCTAGACATACCATACCATAGACAATAAATATAGCATGGATACTTAGACGACCCCAACAACTAAAAAGACCATAATCATATTTAGGATTTTGGGTCCAAAAACACAACACATATAGTAGTCTAATTATTCTAGTTAACAACAAATTCATACATAAAATTAAATGTTCACGATTGAGCCGAACAATAAATTAAATATGCATGTTTGAAATTTTAAACATGTTTAATTAAAATATTTACATAATATAAAAACCAGACGAGTCATAAAATGAACTCGTCATTAAATATGAGAACATAACTCAAAATATTATTTTAAAAAATGATGGTACGTTAAGTATAAAATTAAACTCTTATCTCAAAATGGATCTATCGAAATCCAACACATAAAATATCGAATAATGGGTTAGGTTCAAGTATGAACCTTGGTACCTATACAAAGTTTTTTCCAAACATCATGATGAATTCTATATTTTAAAAATCTGATTTTATCTACTAATCACTCCACAACGTGAAGAGTCGAAAGTCCAAATTGGGTACAAAATATCCTTTCAAATGATCCGATTGAGTCAAAAATCAAACTCAGTCACAAAATAGGGTCCAGGCCACAGCATAAACCAACCAGGTCGCGGCCCCCGTGGTCTACGTCGCAATTGGCTCAACGGTGCCGCGGCTGCCCCAAAAATTTAAACTCAAGCCGCGAATCAGCGTGACCTGAGTCGTGGCTTAGCTTCGATAGATTGGTGCTTAGCAATCCTTCTTTCGCCGGATTTTTCTATTAATTCCGGCGAAGGTGCATCCTAAAAATTTCAACAAATCATAGGCTTAATAGAATGCTTCCATAAACCAAAACTTTACATCAAAAGCCTGAATCTTTTAGATAGAACCATTGAAGATCGCCACCAATAGGGGTGGGACAAATCCAGAAATTTTCCATACCTGGAAAAGTTTTATTTTTCCTTATCTATCAGCTTCTCTTGGCTCTGAAAGAAGAAATTTCTCTTGGCTCTGGGAGTAATTTCTATGAGAGAGACCACTCATAAAAATAGTGGGCTCCTCTCCCCACTTCTTGGAAATCGACCCCAAACTAGGAATATCAAAATTATTATTTAATCGTACCAAAAGTAGCCAGACTTTTCAAGCAGTTGTAATTTACGTCAATTAATCGCTCTCCTAAAATTTATGGAATTTCATTGTTGTGTATGCAATTGCTTAGACTACATAACAAATCAAATAACGTAAGACCAAGTGGGGACATCAAACTTGAGTGCGTTACACAATTACTTGCTAGGCTTAGGCTATCCACCTCATCCTTATTCTTTTATAAATCATCGGGTCACCCATGAAGAAATGGGCGTTCTCTTTGGGTCAGCCCAATTCTTTGGGTCCGTCTCAAATTATTTTAATTAAAATGCTGGTTAAGGCACGTGGGATGTCAAGATTCTTGCCCCCATCACCACGTGCATATCAGCATAAATAATTTTTCTGTTTTAATAAACAACAAAAACAATAAATGCATAAATAATTACCCCGTGAGTTACACTTACAATTAAAATAAAACCCTAATCTTTGCTTAGACCAAGGTGTCAAGAGACAAGAATTACAAAGCCAAGTACTTTGTACACGTAACGTAAGTATTGTTGCGCGATGTATTTATAATAATAATCTTTATTTATTTTAAATGATAATTTTAAAGTCAAGTGTTAGAAATAGAATATTACTACATTTACTCTCTTAGTCTACTCTTTAACTATATTTATTGACGTGTAAAATAATAATTGGTGCAACTAAAATATAAATAATTAATTTATTACATTAATTAAATCTTAGTTACATTAATCATTATTTAACACGCTAAGAAGTATGCCTAGATAGTATAATAAAAAAAATAAACGTAATATTACTCTTAGAAATAATAATACTCTATTGATTTTAGCTTAGTATGACTATGTGATTATGTACAATAATTAATGAGATTAGAGAACATCTCACTCAAGCCTCAAGGTTGTATGCATTCATAATTCTTCTTACTTTATTTCTCAAAAATTTAATCAAAGCATCATCCAATTTTCTATTTTTTCTAAGATTTAATGTGTTCATTATTTATTTTATTTTCTTACACCATAAAATTATTGTTTTTAATTTACACTGTCCATTTATAAAAAAAAAAAAAGAAATATAAGTTTGTTTTTAGGAAAATTTAATCGGGATTGTATTTTTCAAAGGAGTTATTTAACATTATTTCTTATGATAACAAGAAATTCTAATTTATTTGTTATAGATTAGCATACCTGGTATTTCCATCTATCTAGATAAGTCTTTTAGACATCTCCAAGGTAAATAATTTCGTTAAATGTAAAAATAACATGAGAATTAGTTTTCAATCAACTCCTAAACGTTAAACTATATAAAATTTTAAGGATAAAGTGCAATATAATGTATGAATTGATACTTATAAACTATTTTTATTGAATAAATTTACCCTTGTACTTTGAATTGTTAGCAAAGCGACTTATGTCTTTTTAAAATTTGTCAAATGTCTCACAGTTTTTGTTTGTTGTGGTCGTTTTAATCTACTATATTATCTTGATTAACTCACTTTGATGTACAAACTGAAGTTCGCATTGATTTTGAAAACAAACTTCAACTGTACTGCTTTCTAGTGTTCGAAATCAATTGTGTGTTTAGCTAAATCGAGCCAAGATAATTATTATAATTTAGAATAACTATTGCAAATAAAAAATATGAGATCTTTCGAGAATTTTACAAAGATATGAACTATTTGACTAACAATTCAAAATAAAAGACAACTTGAGTAAGAAATAGTTTTGGGAAAAGTACCATTTAGACCCTAACGTATGAGGTCAGTGACCATTTGGTACCTAACGTTTTTTTTGTACCCAATCAGACCCTAACGTATAAAACGTTTGCAATTTAATGCCTACCGTCAATTTTTTAGTTAAATTTAACAGATTCTTTTTAAAATTCCTAAACTAACCTCTCTCTCTCTCTCTCTCTCTCTCTCTCTCTCTCTCTCTCTCTCTCCTCTCTCTCTCTCTCTCTCTCTCTCTCTCTCTCTCTCTCTCTCTCTCTCTCCCTCTCCCTCCCTCCCTCCCCTAAACTACGCCATTGATTCTGGGAACAATGGTGTGGACCCTTTTCATCTACCAGTTTCTTCTTATTGACTTGGCCCATTTCCTTACTCATTAAGCATATCTACTCCATATGAATCCAGTTTCCTCCTCCTGATCTCTCTCTGCTAGACTTTTGCTTTCTTCACTCAGTTACTGTTCTAGCATGGAGGAGCCTCTTCTTTCTGGTATTAATCTCGTTTGTAACTGGGTTTATTTCTTATTTGATTGGCTCATTTTGATTCTTGTTTTTTTTTAAGATCTCGCTGATGGGTATTTTGTTTTGCTTGGATTGGAATAGAGAAACAGAGTGAATTGGGAGAGAAAGAGAGTGATAGATGGAGTTCGTATCAATACGTGGGAAGAACAGGATCTATTATCCCTACGGCTTCATTAGCCGGAACTGTAGTCAGCGTTGAAGAGATTCGATCTGCTGCTGTGCATTCGGATAGGTACCCACCTTCCCTCCATGGCGCTTTGATCAGCTTGCCTGAGTCTCAGCATGATCCCCATAGGAAAAGAAATTAGAAACTTTATTCACATTAGCGATTTCAGTGAGCGAGCTTTCACTGGCTTTCGCATCCTCTTCTTCCCGCTATCGCCGTTGTCGTCTTCTTCGTCGTCGTCCTCGTCGAGATAGTCGAATTTCTGGTCATCGGTGGCGTTCGCAGATCATTGAATGTTCCCAGAATCAATGGCGTAGTTTAGGAGAAGGAGGGAGAGAGAGAGAGGGAGAGAGAGGGGGAGAGAGGGGGAGAGGGGTTAGTTTAGAAATTTTAAAAAGAATCTGTTAAATTTAATTAAAAAATTGACGGTAGGCATTGAATTGCAAATGTTTTATACGTTAGGGTTTGATTGGGTACAAAAAAAACGTTAGGTACCAAATGGTCAATGACCCCATACGTTGGGGTCTAAATGGTACTTTTCCCAATAGTTTTTTATTCGGAGTTTTAATAGTCAAATCGAAGATTTCTATCCCGTATTGAAAGAGTTACATTATTTTATTTCATTTTTATACAATTTTTCTCTTAATTATCTTTTGTGAGAATTGTCTTCTTTGATTTATATCAGTTACAAATTGGGTAATCATTAAATTTAGTGTGACAGTTTAGCCAAACCATAGAATCAATTGCATCCACGTGGCAAACAAATATTGGTTTCAATTGGGGTTTGAGCCAAAGCAGTCAAACGAAAGCAATGACCAAGACCACAAGAGGGTACACAGTCAAACCAAAACTGTCGTAGTCAAAGGACTCAGCTGGCACTTTACCCAAGTATGATTAATTAATTAAACAAGCTATTAATTTGATGGGCCCCATAAATTATTTATTCTAGTTAAATGTTTTTTAAATTATTTAATGGGTTTCTTTGATCAGGGCTGATAAACAGTGATAATAAACATCCAAAAGGTCTACTTTACCCTTCATTCCCCCTGTCCATTATTTTGCACAAAATATAATTATTAATTATGGTTAGTATAGTGAATTATATTGTTACATTTATGTGACAAAATATAGTTTTGGGTCATTAATATATTTAACAATAATCTATCCGGGCATGGTCCAACTTCTCGTTCCAAAATGTTGTGAAAGGAAAATTATGGTTTTGTCAATAAATTTCACGCTAAGTGCGAATATTTAATTCTGACTGATATAAACTATAATTTTAAGTTATAAGTAATTACAATGATAAATTACTAATAAATGTCACACAAATATTATATTAATGTGTAGAATTAGAGTATACATATAAATTATTTGGTAACTTCATCAAGTCTTATGTTCAAGACGTTGAACCATTGATATAAGTATTTCATTTTTAAAGAGAGTCGCCTACTTTCTTGTGGGTACTTGTTAAACAACTTTATTTCATTTAATCGTATTTAATAATTGATGATATGCTAAATATAGGTTAAGAATCTTCTTTTTATTCAAATTTAAGAGTTTATTAAACATATTAATGACATTTATTTAGATTTATTTAAAAGTGTTATTTTCAAAAAATGTCAAATACGAAGAAGGGTGTAAACGTCATTTGGTACATGTGTGGCGCACCGTGCACGGCGAGGATGAGTCTACCTACCGGCTGCAGCCCGTTAATTTCCGGTCAATTCCCTTAATTGTTTATTTGAGAAATTGTTGGGTTTGGATTTGTTTTTTTCGTTTATTTTTCAATAATTGATTTTCAAGGGGTTTTAGAGAAGAAGAGAGCTCTTTACCAGAGGGATTGCTTCTGTCTGTTCTCTCTCCCTCTCCTCACTTTCACTCTCTGCCCACTGCGGCACGAAATATCTGATTCGCTTTTTCCCCATTCTCTTCTAATTTCATCATATTTCTATATTTTTCTATCTGGGTCTGGATCCCTTCCTGCGATTTTTGTACTTTCTTCTATAATTCTTTTGATTCTTGCTTAGAGTTGGGTTTTTCTTTTGTTCCGCATCTTTTCGTTGTTTTGCGAAAAGGGTTTGTGATTTGACCGGCATCGAAGCTTCAGCTGGAAGTGAAGAGGTCTGATTGTATTTTACGATGTGTGTGATGATGGTCATTATGCTTTTGACCATGGAAAAGATCATATAGACCAATGTGAAGCAAAAATAGTGAGTAATGTGCTTTCTGTACGGTGTGGTGTAAAGGAGAATATTGATGGAAATCATAGTCAATGTGAAAAAAGCTTGAAAGAAATATCATTCTTTTGAGTCTTTTTTTTAACCACAAATCTGCTATTCTGATTTGTAATGCGCTTTAAAGTGAGCTAGTTGTTGTAGTAATTTAGGGATTTTAGATTGTTTCGAAGATGCTGATGTTTCAGCCTTCGAAGAGAGATGGGGTTGTTGGTTTTGACGGTGGTGGAGCTGGGCATGTTCTAGATCTGGACACGGCCGTAGAAGATGGGGTATTGGGCGGCATTGGCGGCGGTGATGGTGTCGGAACCGGAGCTGTCGAGAAATTAGATCTGAAGAAGATGATTGAATATCTAAACTTATCTGAGGTGCCGTCGGTGTTCATCTGCCCCATCTCTCTCGAGCCAATGCAAGACCCAGTAACCCTTTGCACAGGCCAAACCTACGAGAGATCGAACATTCTCAAATGGTTCAATTTGGGGCATTACACCTGCCCTACAACGATGCAGGAATTATGGGATGATTCCATTACTCCAAATACCACACTTTACCAGCTAATCTACACTTGGTTTACCCAGAAGTATCTATTGTTGAAGAAAAGGTCCGAAGACGTACAAGGAAGAACATCAGAAATTCTCAAAAACCTTAAAAAAGTGAAGGGCCAGGGCAGAGTTCAAGCCCTGAAGGAGCTCCGACAATTCGTGGCAGCTCATGGAACAGTCAAGAAAACAGTGATCGAGGAAGGCGGAATTTCTATTATTACATCATTATTAGGTCCTTTTACTTCTCACGCTGTTGGGTCTGAAGCCATTGGGATTCTTGTAAATTTGGAACTCGATGCGGACTCGAAAATGAATCTACTGCAGCCTGCAAAATTTTCGCTGGTAGTAGACATTTTAAACGAAGGTTCAATTGGAACTAAAACCAATTGTACCCTTCTGATCGAGAAGCTGATGGAAGATAAGGATTTCCAGTCAGAAATTGTCTCAAGCCACAGACTTTTAGTTGGACTAATGAGACTGATCAAAGATAAGAGGCACCCAAATGGTGTCTATTCCGGACTCAAACTCCTCAAAAAAATCTGTACTCGTTTGGAAGTGAGGAATTTGGTCGTAAGCATCGGTGTTGTTCGACAATTGGTTGAAATGTTACCTTCTCTTGGCCCTGATAGCTTAGAGCTCGTACTCCTTATATTGGAAAACTTGTCGTCTCTACCTGAAGGAGGATTAGCATTAAAAGAGTGCTCAGAAACGATACCGAACATAGTGAAGCTCATTATGAGAGTCTCGGAGAGCTGTACTCAATACGCGTTGTCAATCCTATCGGCTGTGTGCAAACTTGCCCCTGATGAATGTTCTTCTGTCGCCGTCGATGAAGGTCTGGCAGCTAAGCTCCTCCTTGTAATTCAAAGTGGGTGTGGGCCGGCTTTGAAGCAGCAATCTGCAGAGCTATTGAAGTTTTGTAGTCTAAATTATACAGATGCAACATTCATTTCCAAGTGCAAGCTTTCAAGAACTATACAATGAGATCAAAGTCTAGCTGATCTGAACAATATGGAGTGGTGAATTGGCTTAGAGGTACAAATCTCTCCTCGTGTATATAATCAACTGCTTTGTTTCTGAAGATATGATTCAAAATCTACGAAGAAAAAGCATAATTTTTCAAGACGCAGAGATTTACTATGGAAGATAATGCAATTTTGCTCTGTTGTGGGGTGGGAATGTGTGTGAGGTTTAGACTTGGTTTGCTGGATGAAGTGGCTTTTATGGAAGAAAAATGACCTGAAACCGGACTCAGCTTGGGATTGCTCCAAGTAATTGTAGTTTCAAATGAGTTTGATTCTCTGTGGCCGCATTTGTTCTTCGTGGGAGTTTTGCATTGGACCCTGAAAACGTAGAGACATATTCTTCGGCCTTCGAACATCAATCCGATACGAACAACAGATTCGATCATCATTTCGATCATCTTTAGCTTCAATGTTGTATTTTTCCTGAGATTAAATGGAGTGTCAAAGAAATTGGTGCGAAGAATCCTAAGAATTCGATCATTATTTGGGTCTGCTGGGGCCGATGATGATCATCATTTGGATCATTTTCAGCTTCAAGATGGTATTTTTTCCTAAGCCCAGAAGAAACCCATGAGCTTAGTTTAGTGTTGAGACATTGACTGCAAAGGTTATGTCCATATTGAAAATGCAAGCAGCCTATGGCTTTGCAGGGCAACAGAATGGGCAAACTTCTGATGTGGACTGGAGGAAGAGAAAACTCAAAGCTCGAGCTGAATGTCTGCATTTCTGTTTGGTTTCAGTGATAACTCCAAACTATGAGACCAGCCCTACCATTTCTGAAGCTGAAAATTTGTTCATCTCTGAAGATACAAATATCTGTAAACTGAGATGGAATTCAACACCATCAGCTTTAGATATTTCTTTTAAATAATTGTTTTATCTGGTTTGTTTTACTGCTTTTCTTATGTCGTCCTCTTGCTTTTTTTTTATTATTATTATTATTATTATTTTAATTTTATAATTTATGAACATGAATACTTGGTGTATCATTAGTGTATTGACTATATATACTAATGATAAAATTATAAATATTGTGAATTTAAAGATATAATCATTTTTATTTACTCGTCAAATGTCATGTATTTTTTCACAAAATATATTAGTAATTTATTATAATTATTATATATTTTCATATTGATTAATGTAAATAAAATATAATATAATTGTAAGATATTGTAAATTTCTCGTTAGGCGCAACTCGTTAGACTCATTTAATTCGTTCAACTCGGGTCGTTAAATCCGTGAGTAACGAGCTAGCTCGAGTTGAAATTTTATGTGATCTGTCTCGTTATGCACTTATGCTCGTCTCTTTTTTTTCCGTCTTGACTCGACTTGTCTAGACTACAGAAAGCACAAAATAAAAAATGTTCTTAGGTTTTTAACTATAACTATATTTAAAAGTAGATAATTAAATGATGCATACAAATAAAAAATTGATGGATATCTAATAGATTCGATCATATTGATATCATCCGTGACACATAAATGGTCAGAGAGCGCTTCGCTGTCTGACGATGCCGCCTGCGACTCGCGCAGAGTCGTCGAACTTTGTCCAAGAGTTCGGCGACTCCAAGTTCCAAAACAGAAAAAGAGTTGAAGTCTGAAATTAGCATGAGTCCATTTCAAAATCCCATCCAAAAACAGAATTTCAACGACGACAACAGAGAATCAAAGTTCCGTTTTTTAAGCTTCCTCCAACCCCCGAGAACACAATTACAATGCCGAGGTTCGTCGTTTCCTTCTCAGAATTGCTTGGAAAATAAACTAGCATCAACTATGGTCAACATGTTAACAATCAGTGAAAAAATTTTGATTTCTCATACATACCGCAGATTCCAATCTCTGCCCACAAAACTTTGTTTACACAGAGATTTTCAGCGTGATTTCTCTTTTGAAATCAATGTTGGATGCCCAAAATCATTCAACCAAACAGAGGGAGGGGAAAATCGAAATAAAAATCTAAGAAATTTCGCGAAAAAAACTTGTCGACTGGAAGGAAAAAATTAGCATACCAGGGGCGATTCTCCCTTCTGTCAAAAGCCAAAATCGATGTCCCAAAAGGCCAACCAATAATCTGCTGAGAGAGAGATAATGGAGAGGGAATCTAAGAGAGGGAGAGAGAGAGAGGCGAGAAAAAGTTGTTGAAAAGCGAGTGTTCTACATGCAGAATTGAGGTAACAGAGAGGGGAGAGTGAGAGATAAACGAAGAGGGGTAACGGTTGAAGGGAAAAGAAGAGTTTTCCTTTCGCAACAGTCACACACAAACAAAAGAATTAGAGTAATTATCTATTTTAATTCTGTATTATGCACTTTATTTCAGTTAGTTTCCTGTACTAAATAAATCGGCAAACCAAACCTTATACTTTAAATCTATTATCAGTTTTGACCTTCCGTAAATTATTTTGTTAAACCCCCATTTAAAAAATTATCAAACGATATTGGATTCACTTGTAATTTTTATCACATGTTCACTACTTAACGAGAAGATAATCTAGTAATTTTCTTATTTTTTTTATACATGTACGATTTATTGTAATTTTATTTTAATAATTTATAACAAATATTATAATAAATCATACAAATTTTAGAAAATCACAAACATTTTTCTATTATCTATCAATTATATGATGAACATGTGAAAAACGTTTCAAATAAATCAAATATCGTTTGGTATTTGTTTAAAAATTAATTTATAAAGTAAAGAAGAAACTGAGATTAATTTTAAAAAAATACCAAAAGATGTTGGATTTATTTGAAAATGTTTTCGCATGTTCAATCATGGGTAGAGAATACAAATTTTTTTGTGATTTTCTAAAACTTGTATGATTTATTATAATACTTTTATTAATTACTAAAATAAAATGACAATAAATTATAAATATGTTAAAAAATCACGAAAATTTTCAAATTATCTTCTCATTAATTAGTGAACATGTGTTAAAAATTGCAAGCGAATCCAATATTGTTTGGTAATTTTTTAAATGAAGGTTTAACGAAATTGTTGATGGAAGGTCAAAACTGATAACAGAATCAAAGTACAGGATTTGATTTGCCGGTTATTTTAATACAGGGGCTAACTAAAATAAAGTGCATAGTACAAGATTAAAATCAATAATTACCCAAAGAATTAATAAAAAAAATAATTCATTTCCTATAGAAAATTTCGTCCAGTTGCATTTTCGCTCACGTACCAAATTTCGCCCCCAAAATTCATGTTGGGTTTTGTCTCTATCATGAGGTGGGCCTACATAATAAAAATAAAATAAAATAAAATCAAAAGAGGTAGAGAAAGTGGTTTTTAAAAGGGAATTCAAGAGAGTAAAAATAAGATAGAAAGAAAATTTGAAGATTGAGATTTGGCTAGGGAGAGAAGAAAAATGGATTTTTTTTTTGAGTTTTTCGACCTTTGTGTGCAAGATCGAGCGGTCGATTCTTCTCTGTTTTAGCCAAAATTTTAGAGTGTTCTTCGTGTCGACGAGATCTACAATTCTAACTATTTTGATTATTGAAGAGCATAAATCACTCAGGTTGTGTCGCTAGTTGGTTGGTGAGACCGCTCTATTTTTTTTTTTTTTTTTTTGAAAATATTGATTCTCAAGATTAATTGCTATTACTGTTGTTTGTTCTAGTTTATTCTAGAAAGGATTATTGTGCACCAGTTATTTGATAGTAGAAGATCAGATCAGATTTTGGCCACGTGAACGTAGGCACATTACCGAACCATGTTAAATTTAGCGTCTCATTATTTTATGCTTTATTTTATGGCGTGTTATCAATTAGTATAAGAATCTATTTTAATCACATAAAAAAGGAAAAAAGAATTAATTCGCTGTGTAATCAAATTTTATAGATTGTTTTTCCTAACAAGTGGTATCAGAGTCAGATTGCTAGATAGTAAAGTTTGGTCATATTTTAACACGATTAATAAAGTTGTGACTTTATTTATTTTTATTTCTTGTGTGAATTAAAATGGCTGAGGATTCAGGTTCAATGATAAAATTGAATTCTGACAATTATTATACGTGGAAGCCTATTATGAAAGATATGTTTTTTTGTAAAGATTTTCATGAGCCAATTGATGATGATGTAATGAGACCGAGAGAAGAGACAAATAGAGATTGAGAATTGATGCATCGAAAATGTCTCGCTTATATAAGACATCAGGTTGATGCAAGTGTGTTTCAGAGTATTGCTACAGAAACTAGAGCTGATCAATTGTGGAAGAAATTAGAGTCACTGTTTGAAAGTAAGAGTGCACAAAATAAAGCTCTAATAATTAAAAGGCTTGTGAATTTGAAATACGTGGATGAATGTATCAACGATCACATGAGCGAGTTTCAAGGTTCATTGAATCAGCTGCTGGGTATAGGTATCATGTTAGACGATGAATTACAGGCTTTGCTTTTCCTTAGTTTTATGCCAGACAATTGAGAAACACTTGTGGTTATAGTTAGCAATTTAGCGCCAGATGATAAATTAACTCAATGAGGGAGTTATAAGAAAAGATTCGAGTCATTCTTTTAATGGAGGTGCTCTTGTTAGTGAGAAACAAGAAAGACATGGTCGAAGCCAAAGTAGAGATCAACATAAAAGGAGTTCATCTAGAGGAAGATCTAAGTCGAAAAAAAAAATAATGAAATGTTTTCATCGTGGGAAACTGAGACATGAAAAGAAATTGCAGAGGATGGAAGAAAGAAGAATCCAAAGGGAAAGATAGTGAGCATGACAGTGACACAGAGACTACTACAACTGTTGTTGATGGTGATGCGATTACTTCTTATGATGAAGGTTATGGGAATTTGACACTTCAACCGTATACTTGGATTATTGATTCTGGTGCTTTGTATCATGTTACGTCACATGGTGAATACTTCTCATCCTACACTAGTGGTGATTATGATAAGGTAAATATGGGAAATGATGGTGCATCAAAGATTGTTGGAATTTGTGATATTAATCTAGAAACCAATTCAAGCTGCAAGTTGACATTGAAAGATATTAGACATGTTCCAGATATGCGACTGAATTTGATATCTACTTGTAAGCTAGATGATGAATGTTTTGTTAACTATTTTGGTGGTGGTAAATGGAAGCTCACCACTGGTTCCCTATGTAGGATCGGAATTGTCTAAGAGGGGGGTGAATTAGACTTTTTAATTTTAATTGCGATTCAACCTAATTTCTCTTCTTGATTAAACTTAGATTTAACACAAGTAATCAAATAATATAAAGAGAGAGAAAGAGAAATTCGACACCAGTATTTTTACGTGGTTCGGCCAAACTGCCTACGTCCACACTCCAAGGCTCTCCCTTGAAGATTTCTTACTTCTCCTCAACGAGAAAATCTGATCGAACTTACGGGCTTCGATCCACAGCCTTTCACAATCCTGGATTGAACTTAGCGGGCGTCAATCCACTGCCTTACAGGATTTTCAGGTTTGAATGATAGATTATAATAATCTACAAACTCTCAAAAAAGAATCTCAAGTTTTGGAGTAGAGAGATGTAGATTTAGAATACAGAGTATGATTTTCACGTTAAGGCTCAGGAAATCAAATTCGCAAAAGTTAGTCTTCGAGCCTTTTCTTCTGCTTATATACTCTGTATAAAATTGCTTCAGAGAATTGAATGCTTCTTTCTTCAAATGTTAAAATGTTACCGTTGGGAAGCATCCGTACTGAAGCAGCTATCCGTTGCTTCTGAAAATGTTGTTCGTCGTCGCCATTAAAGGTCTGGAGTTAATGCTGAAAACGACGTCACTGTAGCTTCGCGGCTAGCTTTGAATTCTGGCGGAAGTTCACCGGCAGATGCAACTTATGAAGCAGAGACACGTCATCGGTGGATGCAGCTTTGAATGCCATCGGCAGATGTATCCTTAAATTCCATCGGCAGATGCATCCTTAAATTTCATCGGTAGATGCATCCTTAAATTTTATCGGCAGGTGCATGCTTTAGTTAGCATCTCCTTTTGTCGTTTAGTCAATCGGCAGGAGCTGCTTCAAACATCATCGGCAAATGTGTCTTCAACTATCATCGGCAGATGTGTTTTCAAATATCAGCAGATGTGGCTTCAAACACCATCGGCAGATGAAACAGATAAGCGCTTGACACATCATCGGCAGATGTCTTCATGACGCTATTGGCAGATGACTTCAAAACGCTATCGGCAGAAGAAACATATAAGCACTGACCACGTCATCGGTAGATGCTCGCTTAGAGCTTCACGGGCAGATGAGACTTGTAAATGTTATCGGCATATGCACCTCAACACGTCATGAACCGGCATCGGCAAGAGTAGCTTCAACAGCTATCGGCAAATACACCTTGACATGACATCGGCAGATGTCTTCAAAAACGCTATCGGCAGATGCATCATTTCTTTGTCGTGTAGCGATCGGTATATGCAAGCCTGTTTTGCTATTTAATTCTGTATACTCAAACCGATTTATTAGACAACTAAAATACCCTTTTCAAGGGTATTTCCAAATAAACTCATATTCATTATTCTCTTTAAATACACATAATCAAATTGTACACTAATTATACAAATACATAATCAAAAACAAATTATGACTTAAACAATCTATAAGTCAACAATCTCCCCCTTTTTTATTATGACAATATAAATTTGATTAACTTTGATACTCCCCCATAATTCTAGCCGCTCCCCCATAGTATATGCATTTTATTCAATTAACCATTCAGAGCAATTCCAAAATCACAGAGTATATCCAAAGAATGATATATCCATAGAATATTATCTAGTCAGACTCAATCAAATATAGTATTCTCTCCCATTGACATTATAAAAAAAAATTCATTCAACATCAGAGTATGTTTAGAAAAAATAGGCATTAAAAAGAAACAACTAAGAAAAAAAAAGTATATAACTAAAAATCACTATTTGAAGAGATCTAAATGACGATTCCAAAAGGCTCTCTGAACATAAGAGGGCACGTCACGGTGGGGATTGAAAAATGCATCCACCATAGCTTGAAGAAAGGCAAGATCTCGAGGGAGAGGTGATTGATAGACCACCATTGCCAAACAAGGAGCAGGAGGTGGAGAAGGCTCTCGGGACATCTCCACGTCCAAGCAAGGAAGAGACTCGACAGAAGGACCAGAACACACATCCATACATGGTGGAGGAGAAGCTTCCAATGGACAGGCTGGAGGAGAGGAAGATGCAGGAAGTGTGAACTTGAGCTCAGCCTCATGAATATCTAGGGACATGAAGCGCACATCTTCAATAACAGCAGGCCTGGAGAGGGGAAGAAACAAATCTTCATAGCAAGCCTCAGGAACATTGAGACCAGAACTTGATGGTTCGGTTTCAGGGTCAGGTTCAGGTGTCAAAGCGGCAATGGAAGATTGGAGTTTCTCAAGTTCCCTGACAACCATTCGCCTATCACCATCAACTTTCGTAGACAGCAGGCCAAGACCTGTATCCAAAGCAATGCCCATGTCCTGATGATTCTTATCAATTTTACTTTGGAGGGTACTGAGGGCAGTGCCAAGGTTGGTAATAGAGGCTTGCATCTCATTATACTGAGCCTCAGTGAAGGAAAATCTCCTGTGATATGTCAGGGGAGTTGCAGGAGTATTGGAGAGAAGGGGTTGGACTTGCAGAGCGATTGGAGCAGGTTGAACTGGTGATGGACGGAGCACCTCGTGCTGATCGGGAGATGGAGGAGCTGAAGGTGCATGGATTGGAAATGGAGGAGCTGAAGGTTCATGGAGTGGAGATGGAGGAGCTGAAGATTCATGGGGTGAAGATGGAGGAGCTGAAGATGGTAGAGCTGGAGGACCATGGGTGAGTATCGAAGAAATTGCTCGCATCACCGGAGAGATGGAAGGAAAAACAGGCTGAGAAGGTAGTATGAGAGAAGGTGGAGGTGAAAGAGGATGTTCAGGAATAGGTAGAGACACAGATGAGGGAGCAGAGGTGGCCTCTGAAATAGGTGCTATGGAGGAAGGAGCAATCTTGCGCCTACGCACTAGAGGAGAAGGTGGGGGGCTTGAATCCTGAGATTTAGAAATAACACGGTCTGGACTTACTGTTTCAGCTCCCCCTTCAGCAGTTGATTCATCTGGCAGGGTAAGTTTCCTTTTACCACGCCTGACAGGTGCTGCCAAAGAAACCTTTTTCTTAGCCTTATCCACAGCAGGTTTTCCTTTTACGATTTGTTTGAATCCCATCCTGTTGAGAGTGGAATAGGAATAGAAATTGGAGGGCATAAGTCTCACAGGCTCCTTCTCCTCAGGAAGGACAACCTCAAGACGAGCAAATAACCGCATGAGAAGCAGATTATACGGTAGAGATGTAGCCCTGGAGGATACAGCTAGAATCATCCTTCGAACAACTATATAGCCAATGTTGAAGGGTGTCTTGAAATAGATTGCAAACAGAACAAACAGTTCCATTGCGCTCACCTCGTCATAATGTCCACCCTTGGGAACAATATTGAAATCAATCATATGATGAAAAACTCTGGCTCTAGGGGTCAGATGTTTGCCCTTTAACTGATTAGGGGATGAATTGGGGTCCACAGCAATTTTCCTTAGAAACTGTAGTCCTTCAGACGTTCCAAAGAAAGGTAGCTCAGGGCCTGTCACATACTTGTAAGGGCAGTTATCCAAATGAGGAGCTCCCAGAAGGGCATTTATGGACTTAGGAGTAATTTCTATGTGAGTGTTGTATACGTAGCTCTTAATGGAAGGGTAATCAGAGGTAAAGCTAAGGTTTGCATAAAACATCCTAATCGCTTCCGGGTAGTAGAATGATTCGGTCTCAAAGAGACCTATTAACCCGAGATCCGTCAAGGGTTCAATAAAGTCCATTCCGGCTAACTCTTCAAAAGAAATACCCTTACTAGGAATTAACGATTTGAACCGATAGTCATTGTGGTACTTTACCTCAGCAGCTTGAGTAAGAAAGTAGAAGGTTGGTCACTCCGTTCCACGAGGAATCTCTCGGGAAGGACGATCAGAAACTTTGGCCTTCTTCTTGGTCGGTTTGAAAACGGCGCGAGATGATTGACCTTGAAATTCCATTTCTAGAAGAGGATTCGACAGAGAAGATTTGGTAGGGCAGGGGTTTACAGAAAGAGCGCGAAAAGTAAAGTGTCTGGGCGAAGAAGAATGAATTTAAAAGAAATAGCTCATCGCCAGACGAAGAAGACATACGTGTCGGCAGATTGGGGAATACATCTTCCGATGGATTACACGTGTCGGCAGATTGAGCAGTACAGCTTCCGATGGGATAGAAAACACTGCATCTGCCGATAGAGATGTAACTACCGATGACTAGAGAAATACACAGTATCTACCGGTGCTTCACAACACAGAAACACTCAATTACATAGGATCTAATAACAGAGAAATACGCTTAGTTTTTCCCAACCCGAATGAGTCCTAGCCTGATTCTAATATTATTGAAGGTCTTCTCATCCAAAGGCTTGGTAAATATGTCTGCAAGTTGATCTACAGAATTAACAAACTCTAGAGTGATATCTCCTCTTTGAATATGATCTCTAATGAAATGATACCTAACATCAATATGTTTGGTTCTAAAGTGCTGAATAGGATTTTTAGAAATGTTGATGGCACTGGTGTTATCACACCGAATAGGAATCCTATCATAAAACAGATTATAGTCTTCTAGTGTTTGTTTCATCCATAACATTTGTGCACAACAACTGCCTGCAGCAATATATTCACTTTCTGCAGTTGAGAGTGCAACAGAATTCTGTTTCTTAGAATACCAAGACACTAGAGATTCTCCTAAGAATTGACAAGTGCCACTGGTGCTCTTTCTATCAATTAGACTACCAGCATAGTCAGAATCTGAATAACCTACTAGATCAAAGGATGTGCCCTTCGGATACCATAATCCTAAATCATGAGTCCCACTTAAATATTTAAAAATTCTTTTGACAGCTGATAAGTGAGATTCCTTAGGGGCAGCCTGGAATCTAGCACACAGACAAACACTAAAGAGTATATCTGGCCTACTAGCAGTCAGATACAACAGAGAACCAATCATACCACGATATTTCTTGATATCCACACTTATACCATTTTCATCCTTGTCCAATTTAGTGGTGGTACTCATGGGAGTTTTAGAGGATTTGACAGTTTCTAATCCGAATTTCTTAAGGAGTTCCTTAATGTACTTTTCTTGACAGAAGAAAATTCCATCAGGAGACTGATTAATCTGGAATCCTAAGAAGAACTTTAACTCCCCCATCATACTCATTTCAAATTCACTTTGCATGAGGGAAGAAAACTCATTACACATGTTGACATTGGTTGATCCAAAAATAATGTCATCGACATATATTTGAACCAGCAGAATGTCCTTATCCTTTTGCCTGGTAAACAGAGTTGAGTCGGTGTTACCCTTTTTGAAATTCCTTTCCTCAAGGAAATTCCTCAATCTGTCATACCAAGCTCTAGGAGCCTGCTTAAGACCATAAAGAGCTTTCATAAGTCTATACACATGATTCGGTTTAGCAAAGTCTTCAAATCCTAGGGGCTGCTCTACCTAAACTTCTTCCTGAATATAATCATTTAAGAAGGCACTCTTTACATCCATTTGAAAGAGTGTGAAGTTTTTGTAGCAAGCATAGGCTAAGAGCATCCTAATGGATTCTAATCTAGCCACAGGTGCAAAGGTTTCCTCAAAATCTATTCCTTCTTCTTGATTGAAACCTTTAGCAACTAGCCTAGCCTTATTTCTGACCACGATTCCATTTTCATCCAATTTGTTCTTGTAAACCCATTTAGTTCCAATAAAGGGATGATCCTTAGGCCTTGGAACAAGTTCTCATACCTTGCTCCTTTCAAATTGATTTAGCTCCTCTTGCATAGCTAAAATCCAGTTTTCATCACACTCGGCCTCTTCAAACTTCTTAGGTTCTACTTGAGATATAAATGCCACATTGGCACAGAGATTCCTAAGAGAGGATCTAGTCTTAACTCCTAAAGAATGATCACCTAAGACCTCATCTATTTGATGATTTCTGACATATTTCCAATCTCTAGGTAAAGTAGGATTTTCATCCTTGACAGAAATTATATCAAGAGATGTAGAAGATGGTTCTAAAGATTTTTCTGCTTGAGAGGGATCAGTAGGTTTTTCTAAGGAAAGAGAGTCTAATTGACAATCTACACCATCATCCTCATCCACATTTATTGTGGGCTGAGGAGACTCATCAAAGTTGACATGAACGGATTCCTCTACAACAAGAGTTCTTCTATTGAAAACTCTGTATGCTTTACTGGTCAAAGAATATCCTAGAAAAATTCCAAGATCGGATTTGGAATCGAATTTTCCTAAGTTATCCTTAGTATTAAGAATGAAACATTTGCAACCGAAAGCTCTAAAATACTTAACAGTAGGAGTCTTGCCATTCCAAAGTTCATAGGGAGTTTTCTCTAGAATAGGTCTTATGGAGACCCGATTAAGCACATAGCAAGCTGTAGCAACAGCTTCATCCTAGAAATACTTAGGAAGTGAATTCTCATTAAGCATAGTCCTAGCAAGCTCTTGGAGCGATCTATTCTTCCTCTCAACAACACCATTTTGCTGAGGGGTCCTAGGGGAAGAGAAATTGTGCTCAATTCCGTATTTGAGACACAGGAGTTCAAATCTCTCATTTTCAAACTCTCCACCATGATCACTACGAATAGCAACAATGGTGAGCTCCTTTTCATTTTGAACTCTTTTCCTAAAACTAGAAAAGGTGTCAAACGTCTCATCCTTAGACTTCAGAAAATGAACCCAAGTAAATCTAGAAAAGTCATCAACAATGACAAAGGCATAGAATTTGCCACCTAGACTAGCAACATTTGAAGGACCGAAGAGGTCCATGTGAAGGAGTTGGAGAGGCTTAGAAGTGGAGATTGCATTCTTTGATGCAAACGAACTTTTGATCTGCTTGCCCATTTGACAGGCTTCACAGATTTTATCCTTCTCAAAGGATATCTTAGGAATACCTCTAACTAAATTCTCCTTAGTAATCTTAGCTAAGATATCCATCCCTACATGTCCTAATCTCCTATGCCAGATCCAAGAGTCAAGAGAAGAGTTAACAGCAAAGCATTTTTCATCAACATGCTCAATAATATCCAAGTCAATTATATAGATATTATCTTTTCTATAGCCAGTGAACAGAGATTTGTCATTAGATGCATCTTTAATTAAACAAGAGTTTGATTTAAAAATCACTTCATATCCTTTATCACATAACTGGCTAATACTAAGCAAATTATGTTTTAATCCCTCAACTAAAAGCACATTTTCAATAGTAGGATTAAAGCTGTTACCTATGTTGCCGATGCCAACAATTTTACCCTTTTGGTTTCTACCAAAAGTAACGCTACCTTTCTTTTTGTTGACAGCAGCAAACATGGTTGAGTCTCCTGTCATATGCCTCGAACATCCACTGTCGAGGTACCACTGGTTCTTTCCAGGAGAGCACTCAACCTGCAAAACAGAAATCAATTGGTCTTCTTAGGTACCCAAATCTTTTGGGTCCTAGTGTTAGGTCTGGTTCCCTTGGGAACCCATTGGAATTTACCAGTTGATTTCATATAGTTTGCTTTTAACGGACATACAAAAGATTTATGTCCAGCTTCATTACATGCATGGCAGACAGAGGGTTTAACAAAGAAGTTTTTAAAGACTTTCCTTTTATTAGACTTGTCATACCCTAATCCTGTTCTGTCAAAATTTGCTCTCTGACCTGCTATTACCATCTTAAATAATTTGTCGCCCTTAGTGAAGTTTAGAATAATATTATTCAAATCTTCGTTTTTGCTTTTAAGCTTATCAATTTCCTTGATATGTAAGTCTACTTCTTTAGCATGCTTTTCTAATAAATCTGTATTCTCCTTTTTCAACAGATGGTATTTATTTTTCAGCATGCCAAACTGTTTAACTAGGTCATTAAAAGCATCAATTAGTTCACCTTCTTCATTATCACTTTCACTGTCACTCAACACACTTGAAGAAGAAGTACTTACCTTATCTTCGTGTGCCATGAAGCACAGATTTGCAACTTCCTCATCTTCTGAAGATGAAGTGTCACCTTCACTGTCATCCCAAGTGGCCTTCATAGCCTTTTTCTTGAATTTTTTTGGACCTTTAGCTTGTGGACAGTCAGCCTTCATGTGGCCTGGCTTTCCACATCCAAAACAGGTAAACTCATTGTCTTTGGATTGCTTTTCATTCTTGGGAAATCTTCTTCCCTGCAGCTTCTTCCTTCGAAGGAACTTGCTGAATCTCCTAGTGATAAGAGCAATGTCCTCATCCTCTTCTTCTTCTTCATCCTCAGAGACTTCACATTCACTTGAAGAGGCTTTCATAGCAATATCTTTTCTTTTGGAAGTCTCTTTTTCCTTAAGGTCTTCTTTCTCGTTTGACCTCATTGTGATCTCATGTGTCATGAGAGATCCAATGAGCTCTTCAAGCTTTAGAGCTTTAAGATCCTTTGCTTCCTGAATTGCAGTCACCTTTGGCTGCCAGCTTCTTGGAAGACACCTGAGGATCTTCCTGACCTGTTCTTCACTAGAATAAGATTTACCAAGAGCTTTCAAACCATTAGTAATATTAGTAAATCTTGTAAACATGGAAGAGACAGACTCATCTTTGGGCATAGAAAATAATTCATACTCGTGAATGAGCATATTCAGTTTGCTCTCCTTTACTTGATTTGTGCCCTCGTGTGTGACCTCTAATAAGTGCCAAATTTCTTGAGCACTTTCACACCCTTGTACCCTATTAAATTCATCTCTATTTAAGGCACAGTACAAGGTGTTTACTGCCTTAGCATTAAGGCTTAGATTTCTCTTATCGGACTCAGTTAACTCAGAAGAGTCCTTAGGGATACTTTTCCCATCAACAGTTTTCATGGCCTTAAAAGGACCATTTTCTATAATACATCAAGTCTCATAGTCTATGGCTTGAATGAATATTTTCATTCTAGCCTTCCAATAGACATAGTCACTACCATCAAAGAATGGAGGTCTATTTGTTGCCTGACCTTCTATTTGTGTGTTGTTAATATTGAATGCCATTGAAAAATATAACACAGAGTGTTTAGACGGAGCTTAGACAATGAATAACCTCGCTCTGATACCAATTGTAGGATCGGAATTGTCTAAGAGGGGGGTGAATTAGACTTTTTAATTTTAATTGCGATTCAACCTAATTTCTCTTCTTGATTAAACTTAGATTTAACACAAGTAATCAAATAATATAAAGAGAGAGAAAGAGAAATTCGACACCAGTATTTTTACGTGGTTTGGCCAAACTGCCTACGTCCACGCTCCAAGGCTCTCCCTTGAAGATTTATTACTTTTCCTCAACGAGAAAATCTGATCGAACTTACGGGCTTCGATCCACAGCCTTTCACAATCCTGGATTGAACTTAGCGGGCGTCAATCCACTGCCTTACAGGATTTTCAGGTTTGAATGATAGATTACAATAATCTACAAACTCTCAAAAAAGAATCTCAAGTTTTGGAGTAGAGAGATGTAGATTTAGAATACAGAGTATGATTTTCACGTTAGGGCTCAGGAAATCAAATTCGCAAAAGTTAGTCTTCGAGCATTTTCTTCTGCTTATATACTCTGTATAAAATTGCTTCAGAGAATTGAATGCTTCTTTCTTCAAATGTTAAAATGTTACCGTTGGGAAGCATCCGTACTGAAGCAGCTATCCGTTGCTTCTGAAAATGTTGTTCGTCGTCGCAATTAAAGGTCTGGAGTTAATGCTGAAAACGACGTCACTGTAGCTTCGCGGCTAGCTTTGAATTCTGGCGGAAGTTCACCGGCAGATGCAACTTATGAAGCAGAGACACGTCATCGGTGGATGCAGCTTTGAATGCCATCGGCAGATGTATCCTTAAATTCCATCGGCAGATGCATCCTTAAATTTCATCGGCAGATGCATCCTTAAATTTTATCGGCAAGTGCATGCTTTAGTTAGCATCTCCTTTTGTCGTTTGTCAATCGGCAGGAGCTGCTTCAAACATCATCGGCAGATGTGTCTTCAACTATCATCGGCAGATGTGTTTTCAAATATCATCGGCAGATGTGGCTTCAAACACCATCGGCAGATGAAACAGATAAGCGCTTGACACATCATCGGCAGATGTCTTCATGACGCTATTGGCAGATGACTTCAAAACGCTATCGGCAGAAGAAACATATAAGCACTGACCACGTCATCGGTAGATGCTCGCTTAGAGCTTCACGGGCAGATGAGACTTGTAAATGTTATCGGCATATGCACCTCAACACGTCATGAACCGGCATCGGCAGGAGTAGCTTCAACAGCTATCGGCAAATGCACCTTGACATGACATCGGCAGATGTCTTCAAAAACGCTATCGGCAGATGCATCATTTCTTTGTCGTGTAGCGATCGGTATATGCAAGCCTGTTTTGCTATTTAAATCTGTATACTCAAACCGATTTATTAGACAACTAAAATACCCTTTTCAAGGGTATTTCCAAATAAACTCATATTCATTATTCTCTTTAAATACACATAATCAAATTGTACACTAATTATACAAATACATAATCAAAAACAAATTATGACTTAAACAATCTATAAGTCAACACCCTATCTATAGCGAGAGGAAAGAAGACCAATACTCTTTACTACATACAGACAAAGTTATGTAAAGAAGAAATAAATAACACCAAAAGGTCAAATGATATTGAGCTTTGGTATAAAAGGCTTGATCACATTAGTGAGAAGAGATTTCAGACACTTGTCAAGAAGCGGTTTTTGCCTAGTTTTAGTTGCTCAAATTTGAAGACTTGTGTGCATTGTTTGTCTGGAAAATCTCATAAGGTTGCATTTTGGAGTATCTACCTCTCTAGGAGACATCAGATTCTTGATTTGATTCATACAAATGTCTGTAGTATTTAGTGAGCAGAGACTTCAGACACTTGTCAAGAAGCGGTTGTGACCTAGTTTTAGCTGCTCAAATTTGAAGACTTGTGTGCATTGTTTGTCTGGAAAATCTCATATGGTTGCGTTACAGAGTATCTACCCCTCTAGGAGACATCAGATTCTTGATTTGATTCATACAAATGTTTGTAGTATGCAAGATAAAATATTCGGTGGTGCATACTATTTTGTTATATTTATTGACGATCACTTGCGAAAGATGTTTGCTTTTGCTTTGAAAATAAAAGATTAAGTATTAGAAGTTTTCAAAGAATTTCATGCTAAGGTAGAGAGAGAAACCGAAAGAAAAATTAAATGCATCAGAGCTAGTAATGGTAGTGAGTATAGAGGGTCATTTTAAAAATACTATAAGAGCCACGATATTAAACTTAAGAAAACTGTGCCTAAAAATCCTTGTCAGAATGGAGTGACAGAGAGAAGGAATAGAACGATTCAAGAAATGATCAAGTGTATGCTCTATGATGCCAAGTTATCTAAACTTTATTAGGATGAAGCTTTGAGGATTGCAGTTGACTTTATTAGTCTTTCTCCTTCAACTCCGTTAGATGGTAATGTTCCTAAACGAGTTTGGACAGGGAAAGATATTTCTTACAAGCACTTGAGGATATTTGGGTGCAGAGCCTATGTTCAAGTTCCAAAAGAAGAACAATATAAATTGGATGATAAAGCCAAAGAGTGTATCTTCTTGAGTTATTTGCATGACGAGTTTAGGTACAGATTTTGGGATCCAATTACTAAAAAAATAGTAAGAAGTATAGATGTGATTTTCTTGGAAGACCAGTTAGTTGAAAATGATAAGGAAGAGAGATCTCACTCAATTCCCTAATTTCCTACTAGTTTAGATACTGATAGTACACCTTCAGTATTTGAGAATTACAGGGGAGTCAAGGAGGAAAACCATGGTGATATTGTTGATCAGGGTATTTCTATAGATGATGGGTTCCAATCGATTGATCAGATTGAAGAAGATTCTGCCAGAAAAAGATTAACAGAGATAGAGAGCATTCTAGAAGATACACCGTCCATGAGTTTGTGATGCTTATATATGGAAGAGAACCAGAAACTTACCAAGAAGCTACGGGTCATGAACAAAAGACACAATGACAAAAAGCCATGCAATAGGAAATAAATTCTTTGCATGAGAATCATACATATGAATTGGTAAAGTTACCTAAGGCAAGCGAACTCTAAAAAATAAATGGGTCTACAAGTTAAAATATGACGACATTTGCTCACAACTAAGATATAAAGCCAGATTGGTTGTGAAAGGATACAGTAAGAAGAAAAGTGTTGATTTTGATCAAGTTTCTCTCTAGAGTTGAATATGACATCTCTCATAACAATTCTGGGTTTGGCTGCTTGTTTGAATCTCGAGATTTAAGAAATTGATGTAAAAACTGCATTTCTTCATGGAGATTTGGAAGATGAAATATACCTAGAACAACTTGAGGGGTTCAAAGTAAAACACAAAGGACATCTTGTTTGTAGACTAAATAAAAGCTTATATGATTTGAAGCAAGCATCAAGACAGTGGTACAAGAAATTTGAATCTTTCATGACATGTCAAAGAGCCAATATGACTAATTCTGACCACTGTGTATTTATGAAAAGAGACACTAGTGATGATTTCATCATTATATTGTTGTACGTAGATGATATGTTAATTGTGGGTCAAGATGTCAAGAAGATTGACGTGTTGATGAGGGAGCTCAGTAAGTCTTTTGCGATGAAAGAGTTAGGACCTGCAAAACAAATTCTCGATATAAAAATTACTCGTGACAGACAAAATAGAAGATTGTGGTTAACTTAGAAAAAATAAATTGAAAAAGTACTTGGGAGATATATGAGCAATACAAAAATCGTTTCTTCTCCACTCACAAATCACTTTAAGTTGGGTTCGAAACATAGTCCTACATGTGATAAAGAGAAAGAATTTATGAGTAAAGTACCTTATGCATAAACAGTCGGTAGTTTGATGTATGCTATGATGTGCACTCGACCATATATTGCTCATGCTGTTGGAGTAGTTAGTCGATTTCTATCTGATCCAGGGAAAGAACATTGAGAAGCAGTTAAATGAATTTTTAGATATCTCAGAAGTACTACTAAAACATGTTTATGCTATGATAATGGGGAGCCTGTGATGTATGGTTATACAGATTCTGATTTGGCAAACGACGTTGATTCGAGAAAACTGACTTCTAAACATATGATTACTTTTGTAAGGGGAGTTGTATGTTGACAGTTCAGATTGCAAACATGTGTTGCTCCATCGACTACAGAAACATAATATTTAGTTGTTACTGAAGCTTGGAAGGAAGTTGTAATGACCTCTTTTCCCAGTAAGATATTGTCTGCTCTGGGGATTAAGCTGTAGCCCAATATCCTCCCCTTACGACTTTGTTTGGCGAGGACTTCCTAGTCGGTCACCCAACCTGGTACTACTCTCGCCGAAGCACTTTTAACTTCGGAGTTCTTATGGGATCCGTTTTCAATTGTGCTTCAAAATGCGTCTTACTATCTTGGGAGGGTTTCTTTACACATGTTTCATTTCCATATACTGTCCCAAGCGATGTGGGATTGCTGTAACGACCCTCTGGCTTACCTAGAACAGGCTGTGTAGTCCCTCTAGCTCACCCGGATCAGGCCCAGCCACGTGGCTTCAGCTCGACGGCACTACGTGTCATCACAATGACCCCCCCTAGGGGGTCCAACGTCCTTGTTGGCCACATTTTTGGTTGGGTAAAGGCTCTGATACCATTTGTAACGACCCATTTTTTCAGTAAGATATTGTCTGCTCTGGGGATTGGGCCGCAGCCCCATATCCTCCCCTCACGACTTTGTTTAGTGAGGACTTCCCAGTCGGTCACCCAACTTGGTACTACTCTCGTCGAATTACTTTTAACTTCGAAGTTCGTATGAGATCCGTTGTCAATTGTGCTCCAAAACGCGTCTTACTATCTTGGGAGGATTTTCTTACATATATTTCATTTCCATATACTGCCCCAAGCGATATGGGATTGAGTAACAACCCTCCGGCTCACCCAGAATAGGCCGTGCGGTCCCTCCGGCTCACCCGGATCATGATATTTTGAATGAAAGTAAGAATAATTCAAATATGACTTTTGAGCTTTTCTGACTTACGACCTTTCTTCTCTTACGTTATTCTTGAGTAATCGTAGGTTAGCCTAAAGACCGGAATAAGAGGTTTCGGCTTTTCGGGGTTGCTAGGCTTCTATCTTTCCCACTGACTCTTCTTTCTCCCTAAGAGCTTAACCGGTGAAGAATCAAAAAAGTTTTTCTCAGTCATATACCCCCCAAATTCTTCCTCTCTGATCTATGAAAGCTTCAAACTTCTCCGAATCCGTCTTTGTCGATCATCTTGTCCCCTCATTTTCTTAGTAGGGCTAGGAACCTACTTTCCAGCTTAGCTTAGTCTGGCAAAGAGCTTCCTGGTCGAGGGGTTTGCTTCCTACTTTCCTTTTTTAGTCGAATATCTCGCCAGTTCTAAGTAGCCTTCACTCATAAACTCTGGTTTATGGCAAAACCCTATCCCTGTAGGTCTCGTACCCAAAGCCCTATCCCTGCCTTCGAGGTCAAGTATCTGAGGAAGATAAAGACCTTTCGAGCTAACTTAACTGTCAACAAGTGTAACACCCAGGAATTTTCTATACGAGAATTTCCCTTGGTTAGGTCATGTTAGAGGAGCATAAAATTGGTCTTAGAAGTTGCCTAAATAGGTGAGTTAGAAAGTAGAGGAAATTTATAAAGAAGAAGAAGTGAAAAGTTGAAATTGAAAAGTCAAGCTTTTTGAGTGAGAAGTGAAATTGGAAGGGGATTTTGGAGGGAAAACCTTAGGATTTGAGTGTTAGTAATTTTATTGAGTTGAATTGTATTAAGGAAAAATCTAAGTGAATAAAAAGGAAGAAAAGCAAGATGAATGAAAAGTTGAAGGAAGAAATGGTTGAAAAATCAAGAGATGGTATGAACCAATGAAATGAATGGGATGGCTTAAGAGGAAGCCTTTCCACGTTGGAATGCATGACGAAAAAGGTGGAGGGGGTTACTTTATAAAATAAGAAAGATTGGTGGAAAGAATCAAAAGAAGAAAAGTTTTGTTTTAAATATTGGTGAAGTAGGTGGGAAAAAGAAAAAAACTCTTTCTTCTTCTCCTTTTCCTCCACGGTTGTGCAGCCATTAGAAGCATCTCCACCTTCATTTCTTCAAGAATTTTCAAGGTTTTAATGTATGTTTTGGATGGGTTTTGAGTTTGATACTTCTTAGTGATAGTTTTTGTTGTTTTGGAGGTGTTTTGGTTGAATTTGATTAGGGTTTGGGAAACCCTAAATGTGGAGCCCAAAAATTCTTATTCTTTTTCTAGTTTTCTTCCTAAATTTAGTGGTTTAGATGTTAGATGGATTAGTTTAGGTTATATTTAGGGATAGATTAAGGTTTTGGTGAAAGATAGTTGAAAACCGGTTTTTAAAACCATGAGGACCGATTCTGTTTTTGTGTTTTCAAATGTGCTAAGTATTTTGGTTGTTGAATTTGATGGTTTCAATGGATAGTAGACGTGTAAAGGTTTACAGAATGGGGTGGAACGTCTAAATCCGTTGAAAGACGAGAATGTTATGATTGATTGAAGTTGGATGATAGAAAAATGAGGAAAACTGGGATTTTGGATTGAGTTTGGTTAAAATTAGTTGTTTGTAGTTAGAGTAGATTAAATATTCTTTAGAAGTGAATTATGATTCCTAAATGAATTTTTGTGAATGTGTTAGGTTACCGAGTCGAGAATTTACTTAGTCGAAGCGAGTAAGTGCGGTGCCGGAGTTAAGGTAAGTGGAGGAATATTTTTGTTGCCTTCGGCCCTACACCATGGAACGGTAGAGTTTAATGGTTGCTTTGTTGTTTGGTGTTATGTTGTGTTGCATATTTTCTTAACATGCATTATAGTTTTAAATTACGCCAGGTACGAGTTTTTGCATTGTGTTGAATGGTGAGCATGAAATGTAATCAGATAAAAGAATTGCAAATCGGTCTTGAGTAGAGTTGTCTGGTCGGGAATAAGTGCTGGGGTGTAGCACCCCAAGGGGACCTCTATGAAAGATGTGTGGCTAAAATACGTAATGGGTCGTGAGTATGAACTCCTAGACTGTTATAGAGTTCTACGATCGATGTGGAGGGAGATTTTGTATAGCCATCCTAGACGGTTATGAGATGATTGCTATCTTGTCTTGCTCTGGTGGTTCTGAGTGTGGCCGTCCTAGACGGTTATAGGATGTGAGCCTACTTGATCCACACGGCTTATGAAAATATTAATGCAACAAATATGAAATGAGCACAATTAAGAGTTAGAAAATGGATGTGATAGAATTGGTTGGCATTGTGTGTTATTTGCATTCATTATTCCCTACTTGTTAAGCATTAGGCTTACTTTTTGTGTTATGTGGTGTAGGTGACGACGTATATTCAGGTGAGCTAGATGAGGGAGCCCAGGATTAGGCGACAGTCGGGGGCGCACGGGGCACGCCGGTGCAGGTATTTGTCGGGGCATCTCGACCATGGTCTTCGGGAGATGTGTGGGAATTGTATTTTGGGTAGTTTAGTTAGATTTTTGTTTGTGGAAATGACGAGAATTTTATAACTCTTTTGGTTGATGATTTTGGAAGTTATTGTATATATACTTGTTTTGATGTTTTGAGGTTTATAAAAATTAAACGTTATGCTGCTCGATTTTTCGTATAATAAACGATGTCGGTTTTCACTTGTTTTACGTTTTTGCTGACATTTTAGAGTCGGTTTTCTGAGAAATTTACGTGTCAAGGAGTCGGAGATGTCGGGAAAGTTTAGGATAAGTTTTGGGTGTGAGTGGTTTGAAGAAAAAATGAAAAAAATGGTAGTAGGGTGCTGGTGGCCGAGCAGGTGGCGCGTAGGGCGCGGGCTGCAGTGTGCGCAGCGCCCAGCGTCGATCGCGCACCTGAGAGGGCGCCGATCGATCGGCACAACGCGTGCGGTGCGCTGCTGCGCACGCGGCGCCCAAGTGTGCTAACCCGAATTTTCTTCAAAATTTTTCTACTTTTAAAATGTTTTAACCAGATCTTTGTCGACACGTTTGGCACGTATTTTATGCACGTTTTTCAACCATTTTCGAGGGTTCGCAAAACCCAAAAATCGAGTCAAAATTTTTACCGGATTTTATTTCAAACTTCGTTTTAAACGTGGGAAGTGTGAGCTTAGTAGCCGCCGAGCCGGGGCAGGTTTGGGGGCGTTACAACAAGAGAAAGAAGAACTAGCGACTCTCCTTCTCGACACGGGAAAGCTTGACTTTAGTTCCCAGCTAAGACTCTAAGAGTGATTGATGTCATACCAATAGCCCTTCTTACAACTATGGTTATTCTGCCTGCGGGTTCTAGAATAACTCCTTTTATAGTTGCTGATTCGAGATCTTGACAAAGAGATTTCGAAAGGCTAGCAGCTGAGTCGTGAACAACTGCCTATTCTCTAGCAGCAACCGAGAAAACTCCTATTCTATTTGCCATAAAGAAAGTACCAAAAGAGACTTGCCTTCCCTTTACCTTAAAGAAAAGGACCAGGCCGAAAGGTAAATTCAGTAGCCTAAGATGCACGAATCATAAAGAAAGGAAAGGTGGCTCCTTGACTTCCAGTTTACTCAGATGTGATTCCATTAGTCTCTTGTTTAGCAAAGAACTATTAACTTATCGATGAATAAAGTCAAGGAGGAATAGCTAGCAAAAGTACCCAGGGGAATCCCCTAAGGCTAAGGCATCAGTTGACTTTGTTCATTTTGATGAGTTAGTAGGTATAAGAAATTAGCGCTTTGATTCAAAGTGAACATTAGTGCTCGAAGGGCCTCAAAATGATAAAGGGAACATGACGAGTGAGATCATATATAATGGAAAGTCACGCCTGTAGGACTTCTAACTATCCATTTCATTTCATAAGAGACGAAAGTAGCCTCGGGCAGATGAAAGGTATGCCACAAGGCTATCCAATTCACAGATGTCATTGCTTGTACGAATTCTCATATAGATTGAGTTAGTGTCCTAAGATCGCAAATCTTGCATTGGATTGTAACTCCCATACTTTATGTTGGTCAACAACCAACCACAAAGTTATTAACAATACTTGTACAGGGTATTGAGAAAATCAATTGGAGATTACTCGAGACTATGGTGGCAATCCTCCAACTTTGCCTCTCGGGCCATACACTGCGTGTCTTATTTTTCTTCTTGATTTGTTTTGGGCTATGCTACCTAGTGACCACTACTCTAAGTCAGCATCTCATGCTCCGCGATGTAATTGCATGGAATAAACAGCAGGGTCTGGGCATGAGCTTTGAATTCGGGTGGCGAGGCGTGAGAATTACTCCCATTCATAGCACTGGTCCTGATCGTAGCTCTACCAATAAGGTAGATAAGGTATAAGAGACGCTTGAAAGTTCCTATAGGGAACTTTGTGAAGCAAACAAGAGGAGCGAGAGAAGTCACTCATGGGTATGAGTCATGATTGAGCGTGGGGGGGCTCTTTTAATTTCCTCTTTTGATCTGAGCAGGATCTATAAGCAGCGGCATTCTCCCTTGACTCTCTCACATTTTTGAATCATAGAATTCTCTTCCAGAGTTGCGGAACTCACGACTCTATTAGAAAGTCAAATTACCAACTTTTACATGAATTTTCAAGTGGATGAGACCGGTCGAGTGGTCTCAATTGGAGATGGGATTGCACGTGTTCATGGATTGAAGGAGATTCAAGCTGGGGAAATGGTTAAATTTGTCGGTGTGAAAGGAATAGCCTTAAATCTTGAGAATGAGAATGCAGGGATTGTTGTCTTTGGTAGTGATACCGCTATCAAAGGAGATCTTGTCAAGCGCACTGGATCTATTGTGGATGTTCCTGCGGGAAAGGCTATGCTCGGGCGTGTGGTCGACGCAATGGGAGTACTTAATGATGGAAGAGGGGCTCTAAGCGATCACGAGACAAGATGTGTCGAAGTGAAAGCCCTTGGGATTATTGAACGTAAATCTGTGCATGAGCCTATGTAAACAGAGTTAAATGCAGTAGATAGCCTAGTTCCTATAGGTCATGGCTAAAGAGAACTGATAATCGGAGATCGACAAACTGGAAAATAACTATTGCTATCTATTACCATATTAAACCAAAAACAAATGATCTCAAGGGCCACCTCTGAGAGTGAAACATTGTATTGTTTCTATGTAGCGATTGGATAGAAACGCTCAACTGTGGCACAATTAGTTCAAATCCTTTCTGAAGTGAATGCTTTGGAATATTCCATTCTTGTAGCAGCCACAGCTTCAGATTCTGCTCCTATGCAATTTCTGGCCCCATATTCTGAGTGTGCCATGGGGGAACATTTCCGTGATAATGGAATGCACGCATTAATAATCTATGATGATCTTAGTAAATAGGCGGTAGCATATCGACAAATGTCATTATTGTTACGCTGACCCCCAGGCCATGAGGCTAGAGATGTTAAACGGGCGGGCTGGCTCGCTAGCCCGCCCGCTCAGATCATACAGGCGAGTCGAGCCGAGCTCAGACATCCCGGCTCGCGAGCCCGTCAATGACTAGGCTCAACGAGTCTGCTCGCGAGCCAGCTCGCGAGCTGGCTCGTCAATGGAAGCCCAGCTCGGGTCCTGCGGCGACTAACCATCGATAATCTCCCACTCTTCGATATCTCGGTCAATCCCAATCCGATGCCCAGGTCGGGGCACTCTCCGGCGACTCTCCGACGCTCGACAGAAGACACGGCTCTGCCTCTGGCCGTATGTTAAAATTTTGGGGAAGAAAACTGAAAAGAAATGTGAATCACAATTCACAGCCATCGGCTATCCTGCAAATTGCAATTGTAATGAAATAAATATACTTGATTAGATTAGTATTATATATTTATATTTATTTTGATCGTGATATCATATAATATTATAATAACAATTAACAAATAACATTAAGTATTAACAAAAATTAACAATAAACAGAAACATAGCCGATTGATAGGCTATTTATGAGCGCTCAATCGGCCATTTCTCGTTCAAAGCAAGTGGCGACCACTAATGTAACTGGTCGACACATAAAAAATCATTTTATTCCAAGGGTCGACCAAAAACCCTAACTCTCGACCCTTCTCTCTCGAGTCTCGACTCTCGACTGTCATCGGCTATTTTCGACCATTATGCGCCATTTTCTTCTCATATTCATTTCTTGTCTTCATTTTACACCTCTAATGGCTTCATCATCTCGCAGCAAACTCACCATTCACAAAAAGGAGATCAAAGAATGCTACTCCAGCCGCTGAAATTGACCAACAACCTACATGGCACTCTCCTTTATTCAAGAATTCTGATTCATTGAAACAGTATGATGATGATTTCCAGTTCAAACCCCTGATTTTAAGTAGAAGAGTAGAATTTTATGATTTATATAGCTTAAATTTGGAACAGTTGTTAAAGGCTCTGGGGTTGTATGAGTTGTTCGATTTTGATGGACCTTACATTGAAACTCCAGTGAGAATTTTCTACGCAAATTTAGAACATTCTTTGAGTCCTCTCAAAATTATTAGTTATGTGTATGGAAAACACATAGAGATATCTCCAAGTTCAATAAATACAATTTTAGAATGTGAGTTCAACAACGAGGCTAAATGTTATTATGAGGCAGCCAAGGATCCTGATTTTCTGGGCACTAGTGAAAGAATTGAATTTTTGAGAATGATTGTTAAGGATCCAAATCAATTCCTTCCGTTGAAACCAAAGGCTAAGGATTTAAATGTACGTGCACGACTCATCCACCACATGATTACGTACAATCTTTTACCAAGAGATGGACATAGAGATCATATTAGTGGGATGGATCTCTATGTTTTGTATAAAATCTTTCGAGGAGAGTCATTTAATGTTGGGTATGTAATTTTGAAACGGATGCTGCAAGTATTCTCCAACCTGGCCAAGTCTTTACCCTTTAATCTTCTTCTAATGAAGATTTTTGAGGTCAATAGTGTCCAAATTCCTAGGTCAGTAACTCGATTACCTTTGAAGAAAACTGACAACTACATCACTTCCTCTCTAGCAAGAATGGGGATAGTACTCAATGCGACTGGGGAATGGATTTTCAAAGGAGAACAAGCTGGAGCTGGTGCATCTGGGGCTGAGGCTGAAGTTGAACCCTCATATATGGAAATTGGCGATGGTGGTAACGAGCAAAGACAAACTACTGAACCCCCATCCAATGCATCTAGAGGAAGTTTCTCTCACCTTGAGGAAAGGGTCAACACTTTGGAGGCCAGAATAGCTAGCATTGGCACAGCTTTTGACTCCTTTCAGAACGTGATTCTCGATCGCTTTGATCAGATGGAAGTTTGGATAGACGCTTGGATGGACACGATGGCAGATGAATTCCATGAAGAATTCAATGACGTTCACAGGCATCTTTATTATCTTCAAGATTATTGGAATGACAGAATATACCCTCCAGTCGATCCTCCAGTCGATCCTCCAGTCGATCCTTTTGACGATCCATGTTACTCTCCATCTTAGTGACATTTTGTTTTTGTTTGTGTGTTTTTCATAGTTTATGAAAATTATAGTGACTAGTGAGTATGTAAATTGTAATTATTGAAATTTGAATGATTGAAAAATGAAAACTGAGTTACTTATTTTTGTACTTATCTATATCTGTTTAACTGTTTTGGAGTTAATTTTGCAATGTTTCAAAATTCAATTTTGCAATGTTTCAAATGAAATGTTAAGAACTGCTATTGTTTTTTTATAATGTCAAAAGGAGTGTCGACCAAAACTCACTAGGGTCGACCATTAAATGTGACAAATGAAAATAGAAGTTACAGAAGCAATTCAAGTGTCGACCATAACTCACTGGGGTTGACCATTAAATGTGACAAATGAAAACAGAAATTACAGAAGCAATTCAAGTGTCGACCATAACTCACTAGGGTCGACCATAAAGTGTCACAAATGAAAACAGAAATTACAGAAGCAATTCAAGTGTCGACCATAACTCACTGGGGTCGACTAGTTTTAATTGGTAAAACAGAGCCAACTCACTAGGGTCGACCAGTTTTAATTGGTAAAATAGAGCCAATTCACTAGGGTCGACCAGTTTTAATTGGTAAAAACTAAAAACTAAAACAGAGCCAATTCCAATGGTAACATTAACAATGCAACGGTAACAAGAACGCTGAGTCGCTGAGATTTTGTGGCCGTTGCTCTCCCCCTTCACTTCACTAGTTCACTCCATTTTTTCTATAAAATTCTAATCCTCCCTTCATTTATTTTCACCTCAATCTCTCAATCTCTCTCACTTCACTTTAATTCATTTACTTATTTTACTACTCCTTATATTGCTCTTTTGTACTCTGCTATCTGCCTCTCTGTGATTCAAACCTTCAATAAGGTAAAATTTAGTTTATTCTTTTTATATTTACAAAATTTTTAATTATATTTAATAGTTATACATTTGTATTTTGTACTAACATACATTAATTTATTTTCGTAGGTTTCGTATACTGTATAACAGTATAAGTGATCAATTCACACCATCCCATACAAGATATAAAATATCTTGTTGGAATTTGGTTCTGGTATCATTTATTTGAAATTATTTTTAATTATGGATCCACGTGATTATAACATTGATTTTGACGATGATATTGAAGAAATTAGGGAAAATGCATTTTCAATAGGACAATCATCTGCACAAGTATCCACTTCCACTTCCCCTTCATCACCTAAAAAAAAAAGAAACAAAACTTCTGAGGTATGAAAACATTTTGTAATGAAAGATATTAAAATAGGTGGAAAAATAGAATCCAGAGCTCAGTGTAAATATGGTATTAAAAATTATGCATATGTTTCTGGTAGTTCAACCACCTCAGTAAATAGGCATTATCAAAAGTGTCATTTAAACAAGCAAGTTAGAGATCCTACGCAAAGGTTATTAAATGCTAGTGGTAGTGGCACTTTTATGTATTCACAAAATAAAATGAGAGATGGAATAGCAAAACTTGTAACACAATGTGAATTGCCCCTAGCGTTTAATGATAGTGTTGAATTTGAAAATTTTATGAAAGAATATGCTACTCCTAACTTTAAACGTGTTCCTAGAAGTACTACTAGAAATGATATCATTAAAATATTTAATGATATGAAAAATGAACTAATTGTATTTTTCTCAAATGCTCCTTCAATGTCTATTTGTATCACGTCTGATTTATGGAGTGCACGTAATTTTATAGGATATGTAGTTGTAACTTCTCATTTCATAGATGAATCTTGGCAATTAAATAAAAGAATTTTAGGATTTCGTAATTGTGAATATCCCCACACTGGTATTACAATTTATAAATATATTGTTGCAATATTGCAAGAATATTCTATTTCTATTAAAGATAGAATATTTAGCATAATACTTGATAATGCTAGTGCTAATGATTCTGCTATTTCTCATTTTAAAAATTATTTTCAATTACATGCTACACACAATTCTATGTTTCATATGAGATGTGTTTGTCATATTTTAAATTTAGTTGTTAAAGATGGTATGACATTTATTTCACCTCATATTGAATCAATTAGATCCGTAATTTCTTATATAATTGGATCTAATTCTAGGCAACAAGAATATAGAGATTTTTGTAAAGCTGCTCAACTTAAACCACGAAAATTAAAAAAAGACATAGATAATAGGTGGAATTCTACTTATTTAATGTTGGAAAATACTAGGCCATATTGGCAAATTATCTGTACTTTATTAGTGAGAAAACTCAAAGTATTAATCTTGATAAATCTAGTTGCGATGTAGCTAATATATTTCTTGATTTTTTAAAGCAATTTTATGAAGCTACAAATGAATGTTCGGAAATTTATTATCCTACTTCTCATCTTGTTCTTCCAATTTTTATAAACTTAACGGGCAATTTTGCTTAATATCGACGTATAGATGAATTTAGAGATATTCTTAATAAAATGGAAACAAAATTTAAAAAGTATTGGCTTGACATCCCTCCTATTTTTTGTTATGCATGTATAATGGACCCTAGATATGAGTTAAGAGGAGTATCTCCTATTGTTAATAAAATTTCTAATAATTTACAAACTCATTCTTTATTTTCTATAGATCAAATAACTCATGGAATTATTAGTTTATATTCTTCTTATGAATCTAAATATTCAAATCTTAGTCATCGTGTTTCTTCACATGCTGCTACTTCAAGTAGTAGTGGTGGAAATATTGTAGGTTCACAGTTTAATATTCATGATATTTGGAATGAATTAGATACAGATGCATATTCTAGTTCTATGCGAAATGAACTTGAAATTTATTTTGACACTAGATATCAATTTTCTCGAGAAGAAAATTTTGATATTTTAAATTGGTGGAAAATGTTTTCTACCACATATCCTATTCTGTCTGTAATGGCACGAGATCTACTAACACCTCCGGTCTCAACTGTAGCATCGAAATTTGCTTTTAGTGCAGGTGGACGTGTGTATGATGATCGACGAGGACGATTTGCACCTGATCTTGTGGGGGCGCTTATTTGCATGAAGGATTGGAACGATGTGGTTACTAGAAACCAATAGAGAAAGGACGAAATACTTGAAGAATTTCAAAATTTGGAAGTTCAAGACGATTAGATTTTGTAATTTTTTCATTTTGTAATTCATGATTGACGATTTACATGGATGCCAACGGGATTTGTTTTAATTTGTATAAGTTTAATTTATACAAGTTTATAATCAAGATTATATTTTGTTTAGATATCTGTGTATTTGAAGTTTAAATTAATATATGTACTACTGAGTGATAGGCGATCACTCGCCCCAAGCTTGGCGATTGCTCGGCTCTCGATCAGCTAGAGCCGATCACTCGCCCCAAGTGTGGCGATTGATAGGCTATGGTTTAAAAAAAATACAGATCAAGAGCCGAGCAGTCGCCCTAAGTGGGCGCTTGATCAGCTCTCGTTAAAAAAAAAAAAAAACAGAACAAGAGCCTATCAATCGCTCTGCTTTGGGCGCCTGATCAGCTCTCGTTTAAAAAAACAGAACGAGAGCCTATCAGTCGCCCCAAGTGGGACGATTGATAGACTAAATACTGATCGAGAGCTGAGCAGTCGCCTCAAGTGGGGCGATTGCTCGGCTCTCGTTTAAAAAAAAAAAAACAGAACCAGAGCCCATGAGTCACCCCACGTGGGGCGACTCATCGGCCCTCGTTTAAATTTTAAACGAGGGCCGATCAGTCGCCCCACGTGGGCGACTCATCGGCTTTGGTTAAATAGAAAATTAGAAATATAGAAATAGAATGTTATTTTATTTAGGTCAGCAAACTTCTCTCTTCGCAGCGCCTCCCCTCCACGACCCCGAAGACCCCGAGTGCCCCAACCCTGATTCCCATCCCGATCAAATTGCCCGCCCGCCACTAACCCCTTCGACAACGCCGAAAACTCCAAATCTCCCTTTCGCAGCGCCTTCCCTCCCGTCAATCGGAGTATTGCAATTCGCACCACAACTTCGACCTCGGCGAATCCAACTCAGTAAGTCTCACTGTCTCAGCATCCGACTAGTTATATTTCATAATTTAACTGAATATTATTCGATTAATTCGTATTACAACTTCGACCTCGGCGAATCCAGCTCAGTAAGTCTCACTGTCTCACCATCCGACTAGTTATATTTCATAATTTAACTGAATATTATTCGATTAATTCGTATTAGTTTGGGGAATTTGGGTTGATTTTGATTGCTGAGGTTGGTTTGAGATACGAAAGTAATTGTGAATCAAGTTTTATAATTGTGCACACTACTTGTTCGACGAAATGTCTACGTGAGAATTCTAAGTTTAAAATATTGATAATTCTGTTGGAAGTTGTTGTTTATTTGGGTGTGTGGACTGTGGTGTTTAGTATTTGTATGTGTGAGAATTCTAAGTTTAAAATATTGATAATTATGTTGGAAGTTATCTGTAGGTTGTTTATTTGGGTGTGTCATGTGTGGTGTTTAGTATTTGTAATTGTATTTGTGTTGTCACAGGTAATTGTATTTGTGTTGTCACAGGTTAAAAAAATATGCCGCCAAAACGTTTAAAAGCTTCTTCAAGCTCAATCTCTCGAATCGATCACTCCTTCGTTAACTCTGAGGCAATGAGATATTTCATGGATTTCATGGCGAAAAATAAACCTATTATATGCGAAATCCAATTTTCACCCGATCGGTATGATGGAGATATTTTAGACATGCTTAATCAACGAAAATGAGAGAATCTTGCTACATTAGGTGGTGATGCGAATGTAAGTATCGTTCGTGAATTCTACGCAAATTTGAAGGTATCCAATTCAGATAGTACAGTTGAAGTTTGTAAGAAGATCATCGACTTCTCTCCCGAGATCATTAATACTAAGTTTGGTTTGGAGAACTTATACGAAGATGATTATCATACCATGATGGAAGAGGAACCAGATTATGACATGATCATACAAGAGATGGGACACCGAGGTCCACAGTGGGTTTATTCAATCGTCAACCGAGCTCAACCATTACACTTGATACTAAGTTCTCTCAACTGCTATGCTCAAGCTTGGTGCAGGTTTATCAGGGGAAATTTAATGCCTACGTCCTAGAGTTCAGAACTTACCAAAGACCGGGCGGTACTCCTCTACTGCATTCTCACTGGTCGCTCCATAAATGTCGGGCGAATTATCTATAATAATATCAGTGCATATCGTAAGGGTTCGACCATTGCTGGCCATATCCATCCCATCCTTATCACGCAACTATGCGCAGCAGAGAATGTCCCTATGAGCTCAATTGACGAGCCTTGGATCTAGCCACAGCTTTATGTCTCTTCAAATATTTCAAGAATACCTAAGTGGCTGTAACGACCCCTTATCCCAGCAAGATATTGTCCGCTCTGGGGATTAGGCCGTAGCCCAATATCCTCCTCTCACGGCTTTGTTTTGCGAGAACTTCCCGGAAGGTCACCCAACTTGAAATTGCTCTCGCCGAAGCACTTTTAACTTCGGAGTTCTTATGTGATCCGTTGCCAATTGTACTCCAAAACGCGTCTTACTATCTTGGGAGGGATCTTTTACATATGTTTCATTTCCTCATACTTCTCCAAGCGATGTGGGATTGTGACGACCCCCTTTTTACGACCCGTCACCTTCCAGTTCGCCTGCGCGGACGTACCGCCATCCGGGTTCCAGTTCGTGCATCCATCGTACACATACTTACACATCTGGGTCATCACAATCATCCCCCCTCGGGGGCCCAACGTCCTCGTTGGCCACATTTCCGATTGGGTAGAGGCTCTGATACCATTTGTAACGACCCATTTTCCCAGCAAGATATTATCCGCTCTGGGGTTTAGGCCTCAACCCAATATCCTCCCCTCACGGCTTTGTTTGGCGAGAACTTCTCAGAAGGTCACCCAACCTGAAATTGCTCTCGCCGAAGTACTTTTTGTAGGATCGAGATTGTCTAAGAAGGGGGGGTGAATTAGATTTTTTTAAAATTTCTTAAGCTAACAGTAAACAAACAACCAGTAAAAGTAAAAGAGGGATAGAGAGAAAATTCAACACACGGGTTTTTACATGGTTCGGCCAAAACCTGTCTGCATCCACGCTTCAAGGTTTCCCCCTTGAAGATCCTTAACCTTCTCCTCACGAGAATAGACAGATCAAAATTTCGAGCTCCGATCAACTGCCTTTTACAGATCTGGATTGTTCTTCACGGGCGACAATCCACTGCCTTATACAGATTTTTTGAGTTTGTAAATTGCAAGCTCAGACTACACTCTCACAAGAATTAAATCTCAAGTTAAAATCAAGAGGTGTAGAAGAAATACAGAGTATGATAAATTTCGCAAGTTAGGGCTCAAGATTAAAATTCGCAAAAGTTATTCCTTCGTGATCTAGCCTCGGCTTAAATACTCTGTCTGATTTCTGCTTCACATAATTGAATGCTTCTTTCTATAAATGGAAAAATGTTACCGTTGGGAAGCATCCGTACTCAAGCAGATATCTGTTGCATATGAAATTGCTGTTCGTTGTCTCCATTAATGTTCTGGAGTTAAGGATGAAAACGACGTCACTGTAGCTTCGCGGTTATTTTGAATTCTGGCGGAAGGTCACCGGTGGAAGTCTTTAAAAACACAATCGGCAGAAGCACTTTGAAACACCATCAGATGATGCGACAAAAAGTGCTTGAATCGGTACCGGCAGATGTATCATCAAACGCCATCGACAGATCCAACTTGAAATGTTATCGGCAGATGTAAGCTTTGAACGTCATCGGCAGAAACACGTTGAAACTCCATCGGCATAAGCATTAGCGCTGAACCGCCATCGATATGAGTTTCTTTAACCAGTTGAACCGCTATCGGTAAATGCAACTTCAAAACGCCATCGGTATGAGTGATTCTGAAATGCCATCGGCAGGAGTAGCTTCAAATGCCATCGGTAGGAGTAGCCTTGAACGACTCTGCCTTTGTCGTTCAGTGATCGGCAGGAGTAGGTTTTTAGCGATCGGTGGAAGTCCTCTTTTCTTTGTCGTTTAGCGATCGGTGTGAGTCTACTTTTAACAAACCATCGGCAGATCAGTTTTTCAACCCTGTACATTTAACCCGATTCATTAGACAACTAAAATACCATTTTCAAGGGTATTTCCAAACAAATAGTTTCGTATTTAAAATACATTCTTCTCATTTAATAAACATAATCAAATTATATTACAGACATATAAACACATCATCAAAAACACATTTAGACTTAAACATTAATTAAGTCAACACTTTTAACTTCGGAGTTCTTATGGGATCCGTTGCCAATTGTGCTCCAAAACGCGTCTTGCTATCTTGGGAGGGATCTTTTACATATATTTCATTTTCTCATACTTCCCCAAGCGATGTGGGATTGTGACGACCCCCTTTTTACGACCCGTCACCTTCCGGTTCGACCGCGCGGACGTACCGCCATCCAGGTTCCAGTTCGTGCAGCCATCGTACACATACTTACACATTAGGGTCATCACAATCACCCCCCCTCGGGGGCCCAACGTCCTCGTTGGACACATTTCCGGTTGGGTACAGGCTCTGATACCATTGGGGTCATTACAAATGGTATCAAATCCTGTACCCAACCGGAAATGTGGCCAACGAGGACGTTGGGCCCCCGAGGGGGGTGATTGTGATGACCCGGATGTGTAAGTACGTGTACGATGGCTGCACGAACCGGAACCCGGATGGCGGTACGTCTGCGCGGGCAAATCGGAAGGTGACGGGTCATAAAAAGGGCGTCGTCACAATCCCACATCGCTTGGGGAAGTATGTGGAAATGAAACATATGTAAAAAGACCCTCACAACATAGCAAGACGCGTTTTGGAGCACAATTGGCAACGGATCCCATAAGAACTCCGAAGTTAAAAGTGCTTCGGCGAGAGCAATTCCAAGTTGGGTGACCTTCCGGGAAGTTCTCGCCAAACAAAGCCGTAAGGAGAGGATATTGGGCTGCGGCCCAATCCCCAGAGCGGACAATATCTTGCTGGGAAAAAGAGTCGTTACAGTGGCCATACGGGGAAGCTAGAAGAAATAGATTGGGATTCATTGAGCATGATACTGATATTGAAATTCCTCCTCCACTGATGCCCTTGCCTCGTATCCAGCACAAAGATGGTTCACAATGAAACATAGCGGAGGCAAAAAGAGAGCGCGCCGAGACTCGTCGAAAACAGCGATATGAAAATCAATCAACTATGCCTCCCGATCAAGGCGCCTCTTCATCATCTGCCGTGCCACCTCGTTCTTACTCAAATAACGATGTGAGACATATGTTAGAAAATCTTACAATCCAACAAGGCCAAATGTTTGCCAACATGGCTGCTCAACATACCAGCTTTCAACAAGACATAAGAAAAAGGCTAGAAAATATTTCTGATCAACATAGCACCTTTGAACAGGATGTAAGACAAAGGCTGGAAAATATTTCCAATTAACATATCAGCTTTGAACAGGATGCAAGACAAAGGCTGGAAAATATTTCCGATCAGCAAAGACGCATCGAACATTGGTTGACGCATATGCAAAATCATTCGGTAGAGCTGACAAACTTCTGTGCACGATATGTGAGATCATTAGATACTCATTATGACCATTTGAATCTAGCGAACCCAAGTTTACCTATCTTTTCGGAGTACCTATTGAGACCATATCGCCCTCCACAAGAGGGTGGGGACAACGATGAGCCCGACGGTGACCAGTCATGAGCTAGAGTTATGTTATTTTTCACCTACATTTTTAGTTTATTTTATGCATTGAATTTGTGGACATATTTATTTTAAATTTAGGTAATTATAGTATATTTTATGATATATTTTAGACTTTAATTATACAATCAGAAATTTTTATTTATATAATTGTAAGCTTAGCTCGTTACGCTCGGCTCGTTACGCTCGTTGGACCGGCTCGGCTCGGCTCGTTAGGCTCGTGACTCGTGAGCCGGCTCGGGTTGGAAATTTTTTTGATCAGCTCGTTAGGCTAGGCTTGTTAGGCTCGGCTCGTTTGGCTCGGCAGGCTCGGTGAGCCGGGACTTTCCCGGCTCGGCTCGACTCACTCGTTTAACATCTCTACATGAGGCTTTCCCCGGCGATGTTTTCTATTTACATTCCTGTCTCTTAGAAAGAGCCGCTAAACGATCGGACTAGACAGGTTCAGGTAGCTTGACCGCCTTACCCGTCATTGAAACACAAGCTGGAGACGTATCGACCTATATTCCCACCAATGTGATCCCTATTACTGATGGACAAATATGTTTGGAAACAGAGCTATTTTATCGAGGAATTAGACTTGCTATTAACGTCAACTTATCTGTCAGTCGCGTCGGGTCTGCCGCTCAGTTGAAAGCTTTGAAACAAGTCTGTGGTAGTTCAAAACTGGAATTGGCACAATATCGCGAAGTAGCCGCCTTTGCTCAATTTGGGTTAGAACTTGATGCTACGACTCAGGCATTACTCAATAGAGATGCAAGGCTTATAGAAGAATGCACAACAGGTGGAATTCAAAATAAGATGAGCGTGAGCAGTGTATTCGCAACCATAACAATGACTTTTAAATTCTTTATAATCCTTCAATAAGTAGCTTAGAAATAAGCTTCGATCATGATATTTTTGCTGCAATCGTCCCTCCACCTGAACGACTCTAGCTCTTGATGCAAATAATTTTAACCACTTACGCGGAGGGCTACCCTAGAGACAAAACACATTTAAACAAGATTTATTTAGAACATTCCCCGATATTTCCTAAGGATACAATTATAATTCATCACTGAATCAAAATCTACGAAGGAAAGACCTTAAGAATTCCAAGTAATGAATTTTTTTAAAGAGGACAACACTTGCATTATAAGATGAGTTTTTTTATATTCAGATTACAAAACCCCACACACAACCCAAAAGAGTTCTCAGACTCATATCCACCTCTATTATTGATTTACGAAGCGTATACTTGCAACTTCTCCATAAAATTTTCAACCACTTTAAACCACCGTGTACGGATAGTGGATCGTGACTCAATCATCCGCGACACAGAAATGGCTAGACAGCGCTTCGCTGTCTCGCGATGTCGTCAGCGACTCCAAGTTCAAGAACAGAAAAAAAAAAAAATCGAAGTCTGAAATGAGCATGAATCCATTCGTCCCATCCAAAAACATAATTTCAATGACCACAACAGATAATCAAAGTTTCGATTTTTACCTTCGGCCGAAGCTTTCTCCGGACACCGAGAATGCAATTACAACACTGAGGTTCATCGTTTCCTTCTCAGAACTGCTTGGAAAATAGACTAGCGTCAACTATGGTCAACACGTTAACAATCAGAGGAAAAACTTGGATTTCTCATGCATACTGCAGATTCAAATCTCCGCTTACGAAACTCTGTTTTAAACAGAAATTTTCGGCGTGATTTCTATTCTGAAATTGCAATGTTGGATGCCCAAAATCCTTCAACCAAACCGAGGGGAGAATCGAAATAAAAATCCAAAAATTTTGGCGAAAAAAACTTGTAGACTGGAAGGAAGAAATTAGCATACTAAAGGCGATTCTTCCTTCTGTTCATAGCCAAAATCTATGTCCCAAAGAGCCAACCTAACAATCTGCTAAAAGAGAGATAGATAATGGAGAGGGAATCTGAGAGAGGGAGAGAGAAGCAGAGAAAATTTGAAAGGCAGTTCTTCATGCGGAATTGAGGTAACAACGAGGGGAGAGTGAGGGATAAACGAAGAGGGGTAACATCTTAAGAGAAAAGAAGAATTTTGCCTTTGCAATGGTCACACCAAAAAGAAAAGAATTAATTAAAAATAATAATTTCTTGGGTAATTATCGATTTAAACTCTATAATATACACATTTTTTCAATTCGCCTCATGTACTAATAAAACCGTCAAATCGAACTCTGTACTTTAATTTTGTTACCAATTTAGACCTTCTATCAACAATTTCATTAAACACTCATATAAAAAATTACCAAATGATATTGGATTCAATTGAAATTTTTACCACATGTTTATTACTTAATGAGAAGATAATCTGAAAAGTGTTGTAATTGTTTAACACATGTACGATTTATTGTAATTTTATTTTAGTATTTTATAAAAATATTATAATAAATCATACAAATTTTAGAAAATCACGAAACATTTTTTATTATTTACCCATGATATGTTGAACATGGAGAAAATGTTTTAAATAAATCAAATATCGTTTGATATTTGTTTAAAAATTAATTTATAAAGTAAAGAAGAAATTGAGATTAATTTAAAAAAATACCAACAGATATTGGATTTATTTGAAACTTTTTCCACATATTCACCACATTATGGGTAGATAATAAAAAAATTGTTGTAATTTGTTAAAAGTTGTATGATTTATTATAATATTTTTATAAAATACTAAAATAAAATTACAATAAATCGTACATGTGTTAAAAAATTACGAAAATTTTTAGATTATCTTCTTATTAAGTAGTGAACATGTGGTAAAAATTTCTAACTGAATCCAAGATCGTTTGATAATTTTTTAAATGAGAATTTAATGAAATTGTTGATAGAAGGTCTAAACTGATAACAAAATCAAAGTACAAGGTTCGATTTGACGGTGTTTTTAGTACAGGCTGTGAATTGAAAAACCGTGTATAGTACAGAATTCAAATCGATAATTACCCTAATTTCTTTCCTAAAGAAAATTTCCAGCCGTTATGGTATCTTAAAAGATACAGTTTACTAACATAGTCATGTATTCCACGGGCTACAATATATAAAAAAAAAAAAAAAAAAAAAAACAACTTGAATAAAAATATTATGATATTAAAGTTTATAATAATTTCAGTTTTTCAATTTTTATTAAATTGTGGATGTTTTGATTTTACCTTTAACCGATCATTTTGTCTTCCTAAAACATTGAACTATAAAAGCGTCATGATTGACGTTCATTCCCTGTCAATAATTCTTATTCGACCAGATAGCTTAAACTCAATATAAATTTAATAATATTACTTTCAATTCAGTCAAAGATCTGAAATTCCCAAACGGCAGGTGTGACGCAAACACGACTACTAAATAAGTGCGACAGCTAAGAATATACTTTATAAATACTAATATAGATTAATTTTTAGAATAATATTATGTATATTTTCTCATATCACTCTTTTAAAATATTCACTAATTTGTAATTAATTAATTTTAGGGTAAAGTGCAATTTGGCCCCTACAACTAGGTGAAATGAGCAATTTATACCATAAACTTGGGTAAAGTGCAATTTTGCCCCTACAACTAGGAAAAATGAGCAATTTACACCGTAAACTTGAATAATAGGCATGAACAATCTTAATATATTGATAATGAGCAATATGGCCCCTACCGTCATATTTTCCATCAAAAAGTAATATTTTTTCACTTGTTCAATTTTTTTTCCCATGCCCCTCACTGGATCGAACCGAACCGGACCGGTTCGACTAATTGTACTTTGGTTTTTTATTTTTTTTAATTCTATTCATCTGTCTTCTCTTTTCCGAGAAATATGATTTAAAAAAAATAAATAAATAAGAGTGGAATTAGCTGAACCGGTCTGGTCCAGTTTGGTCCAGTGAGGGGCATTTCAGAAAAAAAAAATGAATAAGAGAAAAAATGTTATTTTTTGATAGAAAATATGACGGTAGTGGCCATATTGCCCATTATCAATACATTAAGGTTGTTTTTGCCAATTATTCAAGTTTACGGTGTAAATTGCTCATTTCACATAGTTGTAGGGGCCAAATTGCACTTTACTCAAGTTTACGGTGTAAATTGTCCATTTCACCTAATTGTAGGGGCCAAATTGCAATTTATCCTTAATTTTAATTTTTAAAAACTATTTCAATTTTCTCTAAAACAAACCACGAGGGGGCGGGCAGTATTCTGACCAAGTTGTGGTTCCACGGACGAAATACGGTCAAAAGTAGATATTTGACCACATTTTAAACTGACAGACGACCACTTTGCCATCCAACTAGGACGCAGCCTTCTCGTCTCTCCGCCATCGCCTTTTCTTTACCCATTCCTCTCCCCCCTCTCACTCTATTTCTCTCTCTAATTATTGTATGTTTTGATGTATAAAAGAGAGAATTACTTGCCTTTATGGTATCAGGGGTTTCCAACTGCATTTCAGAAATCAACGCTTCATTCTGTTCGAAAACCAGTGATGACAAAGCCATTGAAGAAACAACCAGTTGCTCCCCTCCCTCGAATGAGGCCTAGGGTTTACAAGGTCGACCCAATGAACTTCAGAGACGTAGTTCAAAAACTTACCGGTGCAAATGAAATTTACGATCACCGCCTGAAGACAATGGCTCCAACGCCACTGACCGTCTCCTCGCCGCTGTTTTGTGCAAAGGTTTCAGATCCGCCACTGCCTGTGCAGCCGAAAACGACATTGTCCTCCATGTTGATGCAGGAGTTGAAGTCGGAGGGTGTGGAAGTGAAAGCTCAGAAGATGAACGAGGGAATGGAGGAGTCGGGGTTTTTGGCTTTGAACTTCTCACCGTCTTCTCCCAATTGGTTTCACCTTCCCATCGCTAGTCCAGGAACTATATCCACTTTTAATATGATATAACTTAACTCATAAAATGTTAGAGATTTTGTGTTCTTTAAGTAGCTTTAATGGCGTCTCTCCAATGTAAGAAATCCGAAATAAGCCACTTCGTTGAAAACCCACATGGCAGAACTTCTACATTCAAAGTCCATTTTATCGCCCTTAATTGTTTCTGTTATTGAATATAGGGTTAAAACAAATTTGAACCCTAAAATATGAGTTTAATTTAAAATACTCGTAAAACTATAAAAAATATAACAGATCAAATCCTGGGGGGTGGCCGATCACCTCCCGTTCTCAATTTACGTCTAGAACGGGGGCCGATCACCCCCGTTATGTCCAGTGCTTACGTGGCACTAGATGTATTAGGTTGGGGGGTCGATGTGGGGGGCGGGGACCCCCTGTTCAATGTGCACCGCACGTGACTGGAGAACGGGGGGTTTCCGGCCCTGAACGGTCATGCCTCCCCATTTTAGAGGGTGTTTGGGAATGGGGGCTCACCGCCCTGAAACGGCCCTCCGTTGTTGTCTATATTTTTTGGTAAGATTGAGAACTAGGGGTCATCACGGCCCCCCGCTGTTGGCTATATTTTTTTGGTAAAATTAAGAATAATGGGTTACCACCCCTAAACGGCCTCCCGATCTCAATTATTTTGTCTAAGCACGGGGGATGTTCTCAGAAACGGGGGCCCAATCTCCGATACTATATAAGGAAACGACCCTCCATTTTCACCCCTAGCTGGCAAAAACTCTAAAACCTCTCCACGATTTTCTTGTTGAGACGAATTTTCTCTCTATGAGCGACGTCGATGAATTCTGATTCGAGTACATCGGTTGATTTAGACGAGACAACAAATCGTGATGCCAATATAGACTGGTATTTGTACTCTACGCCTATATATGGTCATCTTCGAGCATTCGATCACCTAGGGGGTAATGAAGAAATAAAGATGCTATCAACATCGAAAACTCTAGATGATGAGTTTCAAACACCGGCCGACTCGGATGATGATGCAGTGGAAAACATACTGGTAAGGGAATAAATTTTGATAGAATTTTATGTAGAGAAAAATATAGTTCTTCAAAGACAATTAGAGAAGAAATAGTAGAATATACTTTGAATAATGGTTATGAGATCAAATTCATTAAAAGTGAATCTCGGCAACTGACGGCCGTGTGTGAAGAGGGATGGACATTTGTTTTAAATCGACAAAAAATATAATGTATTTCTAATTGTTCTTTCAAATATTGGGGCGTTGTGGTAGTTATATTATTTTATGTTGACTTTCTTATTCTTTCAAATATCAGGGGTTGTTGCCTGTTATGCAGTAGGAATTACCGTCAGCCGATCATCGCTACTGCCTTCGGCATATGTATGCAAATTTCAAAAATCAATTTCGGGACAAAGTATACAGAGATGCAATGTGGAATGCGGCCAATACAACCACAACTTTTCATTTCGAGTTAGAAATGAGTTACTTAACCAGGATGCCCTCGCATATCTTCGAGGCACAAACCCTAGATATTGGGCTAGTCATGCATTTTCTTCGATACTCAAGTGTGAATTGAGATTAAACAATTTATGTGAGTCATTCAATGCAGTTCTATTACCTGTCAGGGACAAACCGATTTTGATTATGTTTCAGATAATCCGAAAGTGCTTGATGATTAGACTTGTCAAAAAATATGAGAAGTTATGTCCCTAGATAAGAAAAAACTTGTAAAGCTAGAACGTGCAGTTCAAAATTGGAGTGCAATTTTTGCGGAAGCTGCACCATTTGAGGTCAGCAACGGTAACGAACAATATGTTGTCGACATGAATACGTGTATGTGCAACTATTATAGGTGAGAGCTTACTAGAATCTCGTGTGTCCATTTCATTCTCTGCATTCATTTCATGAGACTAGCATTGGAAAATTACGTTCATCAATACCATCACCGGGGAACTTATCTACAGATGTACTCACACTTTATTCATCCTATTAGTGACTTACACAAGTGACCGCCGGTACAAAATATGAAGCAAATCCTTTCGCCCATAAAAAAGCGCCAACCTAGTAGGCCGAAGAAGAAAAAAGTGCGAGATGTCGATGAGCCACAAAATTCAACAATTACTAGGAAGAACTCAATGATGTCGTGTGCTATTTGTCGGCGTCAAGGGCATAATAGTCACACTTGTTCCTACAGGGGATCCACTTCAGGTGCTACTTCCACTTCTGCTTCGCAAGACACATTTATAGGTTTTCATACATTTGACGAGACACAGGTGTATTTCAACATATTTTGCTCATAAACACACTGTAACACCCGGTTCTATCGAACCAGCTCATTTATTATTAATGGTATACACTTTATTAGTCAATAATTTAAGTAGGGTTATTGAATGACTAGACTAGACAAGGGCATTAGAGTAAATTACATTTTTAAAAGTGGATAACGTATATAAGGAAAGAGGGATTGAGTTTAATGCAGTATAGCCGCCACCATTTCATACTTTTCTCTTCGGGTTTTCAGCTCAAGCAGCCGAGCTCTCTAGGCGATTTTCCTCGCCCGATTCTCCTTCGACTTAGGTAACTTTTCCTCATTTCTCTTATGATATAGTGGTTAAATACCTGAAGGAGTACAATGTGAGGATTTTGAGGATGCTGAGATTGATCGTAGATTCGGGCTTTAGTGATAAAGGGGGAATGCTCGAGTAGTAGAGTTTCTAACTAGATTCCTGGAACCACTGTTTGATTTTTGGTGAGGTTTAGTGAAGTTTTGATTTATATTCTGTTATGAACTTAGGTGAGCAGATTTCCGAAGTAGCTAGCGACCAGACAATTTCCAGAAGCCAGGTAAGTAAAGTATGCATGTGCCTTCGGGCCCACATCACAAAACAGTAGGGTTATGTATCTTGTGAATGATTTTTGTATGTCATGCATCATGTTTTTGAAAGATTATGAAAATAAATTTCCATGTAAGGAAGGTAAGGCATGAACTGAATGTGACAGACAAACTATTAAGGGAACTAATCCACCCCTTAACTTATGAAGGGATTTATAACATTGGGAGGATTGATCCCACTCCCAAGAGAACCGAGGGATCAGATCAGCTATTAAGGGAATTCATCCGCCCCTTAATCGAGTAGAGGATGTATAACATTGGGAAAATTGATCCACTTCCCAAGGGAACCGAGGGATCAGATCAGCTTATGAACGAATGTAAATGCAACTGAGATGAGAAAGTAGAAATTGCATGTGTAGGAATTTATGTTTCAGCATTTCATTTCATTACTTCTTTACTTACTTAGCATTAGGCTAATAGATGAGTTTTGTGATGTAGGTGTTGAGGATACTGCAGGTGAATTCTCTGAGTTGGTTGAGGACTAGACAGGTTGGAGGGGTGCAATCAGGCATCGATCTGGCATCTGATGGGGTGGTTTAACTGGTGTCGGTGGTTGTGAAGGTTTAGTGGACAATGATTTCAATTGAGTATGTTAAACTTTCTGATGATAGAAGTTGCTTTGATGTTTTCAAAAGTACTTTGAGACTTTTCTGATAATAGTATTCCGTTGGTTTTTAACACTAGATTATACTGGACTTGAGTAATGCAATGATTTGAATTGTTTTTGAATGGTTGTGGTGAAATAAGTAAATTCTTTTCTGTACTTAGAGTTGTGCTTGCATAGCAAGAAATAGTTGAAATGTCGCTCTGTTCTCTATCGGAAGATGTCTTCAGAAAAGCCATCGGATGATGTAGGTTTAATTCTATCGAAAGATGTGGATTTTGCACTACCGGCATGAGTGAGTATTATGCTTTGTCGTTTAGTGATCGGTATATGCAGTTTATTTTATCGGAAGAAGGGAATGAGAGATTTTTTTCGTTTTGCCGTCGGTAGATACGAGTCGCAAAACTTGTCGTTTTGCGATCGGTTGATGTTGGATAATTGATTTATCCGGCTGACATCATCGGTAGATGCAGTCCACCGAGAGATGTCTTTTGTTTCCAACTCTTCTTGTCCACGTCATCGGTAGAAGCCTTCTATTTGCTGTTTCTGCTTCTTCCGTTGACTTTATCCATCGACAGATGCATTTGACTTCTGCGACTTCCCAAGTATTTCACGATTTAAACCTCTATTTCTTTTTAGCCGATTATTTCTTATATTTCAAACAATGTTCATAGTTTTGTTTAACTTTATTGTTGTCCAAATGATTTCCGCTGCAAGTTTTAAATGTTCTGAGATTTTAGCTTATGTCAAATGTTGAATATTGAGCAAAGTTTAAAAAAAAAAATAATACAGTTGAGATTTCTTAGTCATGTACAAACTTTTGTGTAACGAACCGAGTTCAGATAACTCGGGGCGTTACACACACTTTCATTGTTGTCTAATATAGTTTTCATTATGTGCAGGAATCTTCTACACACGGCTGAGGCAGAAATGTATAACTATTCAGGCTATAATATATGTATTTATTATAATGTGTAATTTAGTGAGATAAAGTTGTAAAAATAGACATAGTTTTCTTTGTTTTATGACTCCACTATAGTAGCTTCAAACAATTCTGCATATTCAAATCACAATTTTATAACTAACAGCTAGTTCCAGATAATTAAGTACCACTCAAGTACAGTCATAAAGTAAAGTACAACCATACACCACATAACATAAACTAAATGACAAACATAAATTAAAGTACAATCATAATACTTATAGCATAAACTAAAGTACAAACATAAAGTAAAGTACATAAAATGAAATACAAAACATAAATTAAACTACGGTGGGACAGTGTCGTCATCTTGCTCCATCCAATCCATGAGGGTTTTTGTCAGCTCTCTCTGGGACTCAGCTAGCTCACTGTGTGTGACAGTGAGCTCCTCGACCCTGCCTACAAGGAGCTCTAGTCTCTGCTCCATCTCGTCCTACCTACTATCCGTCTGGGGGAGCAATGGTCGTGTGGTGGCCTCCTCCATAGGAACATCAGTAGAGGTAGAGGCCCCCTAATCTCTCTTGAACACCAAAGTCCCGTCGTCTTCAATTAGGCCGATCAGAATCAAATGAAGCCTATCAAATACATCGCAGGATCTTTGTGCTCTCAGTTGCTCTCTAATCGGTAGCTGAACCCGATCTTGCTTGATGATCTTCTATATCAACGCACCGTACGAGAGATTATTATTGTATGTCCGATCGATCTGTAACGCTCCAAGTTTTCTGAACCCGGTTCGCTACTCATAACCCGAATATAACTAAGAAACTTTGAACCAAATTTAAAATTTGGCTCGAAAGTCAAAACTTGACTTTTCTAAAACCTCGAAATATCTAAAAAGAACTAGCAGCGGAAATCATTTAAACAAAAATAGAGTTAAATAAAACTATAGAACAATGCTTGAATAATCAGTTGGGATGTTAAGGAATACTCGGCCAAAAGAAATAAAGGTTTAAATCACAAAATACTTCATAAGTTTCAAAAGTCAAACGCATCTGCCGTTGTACAAAGTCAACAGAAGAGACTGAAATAGATAGTAGAAGACCTCTTCAGGTGACAAAACGACAAAACATATTACTCACATCCACCAATGGTTAGAATACTCGACATCATCCGATAGGTTTATCAAACGACATCCACCGGTGACTAAACGACAAACTTCTTCCACATCATCCGATGGATTTTTCACACGTCGTCCACCGGTCACTAAACGACAAAAGACTTTCAACATCATCCGATGGATTTAGCACACTACATCCACCGGTCACTAAACGACAAAAGACTTTATACATCATCCGATGAATTTAGCACACTACATCCACCGGTCACTAAACGACAAAAGACTTTCTACATCATCCGATGACATCAGCCGGATGATTCAATCCGCCAGCGTCAATTAGTGAACAAAACACACCACATCCACCGGTGAACCTCTTTCACCGATGGTGAAATTTGCAAACTTTACTCAAAATATTCAAAATCACCTGACCCTAAATAACTTCATAAAAATCCAACAGAAAACAGAACAACATTTCAACTACTCAAATTTTATACGTAACAGCCCTAAGTACGAAAACCTGTTTAATTCACTAAAACCATTCAGTAACAATTCAAATCATTGTATTGTTCAAATCCAGTAAAACCAACATTTAAAACTCAACAGATCACTAGTATCAGTAAATCTCTAAACGTAATCAAATATTAAAATCTCCACTGTCATGAAAACTCAACATACTCAGATCAATTCATTATCAACTAAACCTCCACAACTGCTGACATCAGTTAACCCGCCTCATCAGTTTACCAGGCCGAGACATGAATGTACTCCTCCAACCACATCTAATCATCTGTGCACTCAGGAAATTCACCTTCAATATCCTCAACACCTACATCACAAAACTCATCTATTAGCCTAATGCTAAGTAAGTAAAGTAGTAATGAAATGAAATACTGAATTATGTATTCCTAAACATGCAATTTCTACTTTCTCATCTCAGTTGTTCATTCATTGTTTCTGTTCAGATCCCCCTGTGAAATTGGGAGTTGGATCAACTCTCCCAAAGTATAAACATCCACTGACTCATTAAGGGGCGGATTAATTCCCTTAACAGTAAATCTGATTCACATGTTCAGATCCCTCTGTGAAATTGGAAGTTGGATCAACTCTCCCAAAGTATAAATATCCACTGTCTCATTAAGGGGCAGATTAATTTCCTTAACAGTAAAACTGATTCACATAGCTGTTTCAATATATTCAATCCTCACTATGCCAACATGCATTCAAATTCATTTTCGTATACTTTCAAAACATGATGCATGACCTACCAACACATTCCAGCAAACAAAACCTAGTGTTTTGTGATGTAGGCCCGAAGGCACAAGCAAACTTTACTTACCTGGTCTCCTGAAAATCGCTTGGTTTCAACTACACTGGAAGTCATGCTCACCTAACGTCATAAGCAGAATACCGATTAGATCATCACTAACCTTATTCTATATCATTCACAAACCTAAGGAGCTAGTTTAGAAGTTCGGATCATCGCACACTCCTGATTCAACACTAACCCGAACTCAACTCGCTCACAGCATTCTCAAAAAAATACACACATTGCACTCTATTTGCTATCTAGCCACTAAATCTCAAGAAAACGAAGGGAAAACTTACCTAGTTTGAGGAAATGGAGATCGGAGAGGGAAAATTGCCTGGAGCTCTGTTGAGCTTGAGCTGAATACCGAGAAGGAAAAATGAAGGAACAGTGGCGGCTAACCCTCATTAAACCCTTCCATTAAATACGTTATCCAGTATAATATCTCAAATTACCACCATGCCCTTACTCACTCATTTATTAACCTAATCACTAATTCACCCAAATTTCAATTTTACAACATTCTCTATAATTGGAAAAAGGTAAATTGGTTAATAGAAACCGGGTGTTACAATCTACCCTCCTTAAACAAATTTTGTCCTCAAAATTCAGTACCTGAATAATTCTGGATGTTGGTCCATCATGTCTTGCTGGCGCTCCCAGGTTGTCTCCTCTATGTTCTAGTTGTGCCATAAGACTTTCACTAGAAGAACCTCTTTGTTGCGCAATACTTTAACTGTATAGTCTAAGATCTTTACTGGTTTCTCCTCATCGGTAAGAGTAGGATGAATTTCGATGTTCTGCTGTTCCACAATCTGATATGGATCCCTTATGCATTTCTTCAACATAGAAATATGGAACACACTATGTACCCCCTCCATAGAAGCTGGTAACTGCAACTGATAGGCTGCTCTCCCAACTCTTTTCAGAATAGTGAACGGTCCAATAAATCTGGGGTTCAACTTGCCTCTCTTCCCAAATCTGACAACTCCTTTGAATGGTGACACCTTGAGAAAAACTTCATCACCTACCTCAAATTCCAATTCTTTACACCTGTAATCTGCATAGCTTTTCTGTCGGCTCTGAGCTGCCAAAATTCTCTGTCGGATGAGGGCAACCTTCTCAACAGTTTGTTGCACAATGTCAGGACCAAGCAACTGTGTTTCACCAACTTCATCCCAGTACAAAAGTGATCTGCATTTTCGTCCATACAATGCCTCATAAGGTGCCATTCCTATTGTTGCCTGAAAACTGTTATTGTAAGAGAATTCTACTAAGGGTAGGTACTTACTCCAGGAACCTTGAAAATCCAATGTGCATGCACGAAGCATATCCTCTAATGTTTGAATGGTTCTCTCGGACTGTCCATCTGTTTGAGGGTGAAAAGCTGTGCTAAAACTAAGCTGCGTACCCATAGCCTCGTGCAAACTCTTCCAAAACTTAGATGTAAATCTAGAGTCTTGGTCTGAAACTATAGAACTTGGAACTCCATGTAGTCTAACAACTTCGTGCACATACAATTCAGCAAGCTGATCCATCGAGTAAGTCACCTTTATCGGTAGGAAGTGAGCTGATTTGGTTAGGCGGTCAACTATCACCCAAATTGCATCATGTCCTTTTGTTGTTCTAGGCAGTCCTACAACAAAGTCCATCGTTATTTGTTCCCATTTCCACTCTGGAACTGGTAAAGGTTGCAATGTTCTAGAGGGTCTTTGATGCTCAGCTTTAACCTGTTGACAAACAAGACACGATTCCACATGTTCTGCCACACTTCGTTTCATACCTGGCCACCAATAATGCTGTCTAAGATCCTTGTACATTTTTGTACTCCCAGGGTGAATCGAGAACCTGGAAAAGTGTGCTTCAGAAAGAATCTCATCACAGAGTTCCTTAAAGGCAGGAACAAACCACCTATTTCTAAACTTAAGGATTCCATCGGCAGAATGGTTAAAATCTGATTTGTTCGTAGAATTCATGCTTAACTTGTACTTGTTACACTCTTCATCATTCGTCTGAGCTTCCTTTATTTTCTCAAGAATGGAGGGCTTTAAGGTTATGGCTGAGAGTATAGCTGATACATTGGATACTACTTCTAGATTAAACCTCTGGAATTTTGTCTCTATGGCTAATGACATATCAAAAATCATAGATGAGGTTGATGTTGTTACTCTACTCAAAGCATCTGCCACAACATTTGCTTTGCTGGGATGATATTTTATCTCAAAATCATAATCCTTGACAAATTCCAACCCGCTGCCTCATGTTTAGTTCCTTCTGTGTGAAAATATACTTCAGGCTCTTATGATCCGAAAATATCTCACAAGATTGTTCATACAAGTAATGCCTCCAAATCTTAAGTGCAAATACCACTGTAGCTAATTCTAAGTCATGTGTAGGATAGTTCTTCTCATGTGTTTTCAATTGTCTAGAGGCATAAGCTATCACTTTTCCATTCTGCATTAACACACAATCAAGACCAATTTTGGAAGCATCACAATAAATACTAAATTTACCATCTTCAACTGGAAGGGTTAAAATTAGGGCATTGGTCAGTTTCTGTTTCAAGGTCTTGAAACTATGTTCACATTCATCAGTCCATATATACTTCACATTTTTCCTTGTTAACTTAGTAAGAGGTGTAGCAATCTTCGAAAATCCTTCAATGAACTTTCTATAATACCCAGCAAGTCCAAGAAAACTCCTGATATCTGTAGCATTCCTTGGTTGGGGCCATTCTTTAACTGCCTGAACCTTAGCTGGATCAACAGATATCCCATCCCCAGAGATAACATGTCCTAAAAAGTGAACTTGGTCCAACCAAAATTCACACTTAGAAAACTTGGCGTAAAGTTGGTGCTGTTTTAACACTTCCAACACCAAGGTCAAATGCCTAGCGTGCTTATCTTTAGTACGGGAATAGATCAGTATGTCATCAATGAACACTATGACAAATTTATCTAGGTATTCATAAAACACCCTATTCATAAGATCCATAAAGGCTGCTGGCGCATTTGTCAATCCAAAAGACATAACCAAAAACTCATAATGTCCATACCTTGTGCGAAAGGCAGTCTTTGGGATATCTTCAGATTTAACCTTCAACTGATAATAACCGGACCTAAGGTCAATCTTAGAGAAAACTCTTGCACCATTAAGTTGGTCAAATAAATCGTCAATTCTCGGCAATGGGTACTTATTCTTGACAGTTAACTTATTCAATTCTCTATAATCAACGTACATACGCATTGATCCATCTTTCTTTTTGACAAAAAGGACAGGCGCACCCCACGGTGAGAAGCTTGGGCGTATGAACTCTTTCTCCAACAGATCCTCCAACTGCTTCTTTAATTCCTTAAGTTCGTTTGGAGCTAATCTATATGGGTTTTTAGACACAGGCTCGGCTCCGGGGTAAACATCTACAATAAATTCAATTTCCCTGTCTGGCGGTAAACCAGGAAGGTCATCTAAAAATACTTCAAGGAAGTCTTGGACAATCAAGACATTTTGATGATTTACTTTTCCTATACGTTGTGTGTCTAAAACACTAGCTAAGAAGCACAAGTACTCTACACATAGGGATGGTTTAGTGTTAATAGAAGTCATTACAGACATTTCCTTACTCTTCTTTGAAGCTTGAAAGGTATGTTTCAATTTACCAGGTAGTTGAAAGCTAACTATTCCAGTTCTATAATCAATTGTGGCGTGGTGTTTAAACAACCAGTCCATTCCTAGGATTACATCAAATCCCATTATATCCATAATAATAAGATCAGCGGATAGACTTACATTCCCTACTTACACTTCACTGTCAAGCATCACTCGGTTAGAGTGCATGCATTCACCAGAAGGCAGTGCAACATTAAACACAAACATGGAAGGGGTGAACTGTATATTTAACTTAACAGCAAAGGCAGATGCTATAAATGAATGTGTTGCACCAGAATCTATTAAAGTAAAAGCAGACACAAAGTTAATCAATATAGTACCTGACACAACAACGGGCTGTTCCTCACCCGACTCCGTCATGGAGAATATTCTCGGTTTAATCATAGCAGGGCCACTCTTAGGAACTGGACAGTCTCTACTAATGTGACCGATCTTGTTACAATTGTAGCATTTGGTGATTCTAGGCTTCGAGCATTCCTTGAACGTGTGTCCAACCTCCTCACAATTGAAACACTTCCCAAAGCCCAGTCTGCATTCCCCCGGGTGGTTCTTCAAACACTTAGGACACTGGGGAAATTTCCTGACATTCTGTACCTTCCCTCTTGCTCCTTGGCTATTTTGGCCTTCACTTGGTCTCTTCGTTCCTCTTAGTTGGTGGGGCTGGTTGAACCTTTGTGGGACCTCCTTTGGTCTAGCACACTTCCCTTCAGCTTCTTCCACTTCCAGAGCAGTGGACACAACCTCACTGAATGTCAAACCTTTAATACCACAGAATTTAACCCCTCGGTAGATTTCTGGCTTCAGTCCATGCACAAATTTAAACACTTTATCCTCGTCCTTGTGAGCAAAATGTCCAGCAAACCTGGACAAGGACTCAAATTGCCTACTGTATTCGGCCACAGACCCTGTCTGCTTCAAGTTTAGAAACTCCAATTTCTTTGCGATTTAGACTGTGCTGCTAAAATACTTCTCATAGAAAATGTCCTTGAATTGTGACCAAGGTATCGCCAAAACATCAATGGTGGTCTCTATTGTTTCCCACCAGAGTTGAGCTTCACCAGCCAAGTGAAATGTTGCCAACATGACCTTGTCTCCTTCCCCAATGTTGGCACACCTAAACATGCTTTCAGTCTTTCTAAGTCATCCATCAGCAATAACTGGATCAGATGACTGTCCATCAAACGTGGGTGGTCTTAGTCTGAGGAATCTGTCTCCAGAATGTTCATTGCTAGAACCCGAGTTGGCACTTCCTTGCACCTCTCGGTTCAGCAGTACTCCTAGTTGGTTAGACTGTTGGCGCACTAAATCAGTTTGCTGACGCACTAAATCTGTCAGCTGCCTAATCACACTAGGCTCCTCTTCACTTCTCACATTAGGCATCTCTCTTGGCACTCTAGGTCTCCCTGGGCGTCTGGCCATTGTACTTAATTCTTGTACAAGGTTAATTACACTATTAAATATCTAATAACTAAGGTTAACATAAACACTTACAGTTGTTGAAGTACTCCCATGTAACGATTGGCACTGATGAGTAATCTTTTGAACGGTTTAACTGAATGTCTCTGATACCATACTGTAACGCTCCGAGTTTTCTGAACCCGGTTCGCTACTCATAACCCGAATATAACTAAGAAACTTTGAACCAAATTTAAAATTTGGCTCGAAAGTAAAAACTTGACGTTTTCTAAAACCTTGAAATATCTAAAAAGAACTAGTAGCGGAAATCATTTTAGCAAAAATAGAGTTAAATAAAACTATAGAACAATGCTTGAATAACCAGTTGGGATGTTAAGGAATACTCGGCCAAAAGAAATAAAGGTTTAAATCGCAAAATACTTCATAAGTTTCAAAAGTCAAACGCATATGCTGCTGTATAAAGTCAACGGAAGAGACTGAAATAGATAGTAGAAGACCTCTTCAGGTGACAAAACGACAAAACACATTACTCACATCCACCAATGGTTAGAATACTCGACATCATCCGATAGGTTTATCAAACGACATCCATCGGTGACTAAACGACAAACTTCTTCCACATCATCCGATGGATTTTCCACACGTCGTCCACCGGTCACTAAACGACAAAAGACTTTCAACATCATCCGATGGATTTAGCACACTACATCCACCGGTCACTAAACGACAAAAGACTTTCTACATCATTAGATGGATTTAGCACACTACATCCACCGGTCACTAAACGACAAAAGACTTTCTACATCATCCGATGAATTTAGCACATTACATCCACCGGTCACTAAACGACAAAAGACTTTCTACATCATCCGATGACATCAGCCGGATGATTCAATCCGCCAGCGTCAATCAGTGAACAAAACACACCACATCCACCGATGAACCTCTTTCACCGATGGTGAAATTTGCAAACTTTACTCAAAATATTCAAAATCACCTGACCCTAAATAACTTCATAAAAATCCAACAGAAAACAGAACAACATTTCAACTACTCAAATTTTATACGGTAACAGCCCTAAGTATGAAAACCTGTTTAATTCACTAAAACCATTCAGTAACAATTCAAATCGTTGTATTGTTCAAATCCAGTAAAACCAACATTTAAAACTCAACAGATCACTAGTATCAGTAAATCTCTAAACGTAATCAAATATTAAAATCTCCACTATCATGAAAAGTCGACATACTCAGATCAATTCATTATCGACTAAACCTCCACAACTGCTGACATCAGTTAACCTGCCTCATCAGTTTACCAGGCCGAGACATGAATGTACTCCTCCAACCACATCTAATCATCTGTGCACTCAGGAAATTCACCTGCAATATCCTCAACAACTACATCACAAAACTCATCTATTAGCCTAATGCTAAGTAAGTAAAGCAGTAATGAAATGAAATACTGAATTATGTATTCCTAAACATGCAATTTCTACTTTCTCATCTCAGTTGTTCATTCATCGTTTCTGTTCAGATCCCCCTGTGAAATTGGGAGTTGGATCAACTCTCCCAAAGTATAAACATCCACTGACTCATTAAGGGCGGATTAATTCCCTTAACAGTAAATCTGATTCACATGTTCAGATCCCCCTGTGAAATTGGAAGTTGGATCAACTCTCCCAAAGTATAAATATCCACTGTCTCATTAAGGGGCAGATTAATTCCCTTAACAGTAAAACTGATTCACATAGCTGTTTCAATATGTTCAATCCTCACTATGCCAACATGCATTCAAATTCATTTTCGTATACTTTCAAAACATGATGCATGACCTACCAACACATTCCAGCAAACAAAACCTAGTGTTTTGTGATGTAGGCCCAAAGGCACAAGCAAACTTTACTTACCTGGTCTCCTGGAAATCGCTCGGTTTCAACTACACTGGAAGTCTTGCTCACCTAACGTCATAAGCAGAATACCGATTAGATCATCACTAACCTTATCCTATATCATTCACAAACCTAAGGAGCTAGTTTAGAAGTTCGGATCATCGCACACTCCTGATTCAACACTAACCCGAACTCAACTCGCTCACAACATTCTCAAAAAAATACACACATTGCACTCTATTTGCTATCTAGCCACTAAATCTCGAGAAAAAGAAGGAAAAACTTACCTAGTTTGAGGAAATGGAGATCGGAGGGGGAAAATCGCCTGGAGCTCTGTTGAGCTTGAGCTGAATATCGAGAAGGAAAAATGAAGGAACAGTGGCAGCTAACCCTCATTAAACCCTTCCATTAAATACGTTATCCAGTATAATATCTCAAATTACCACCATGCCCTTACTCACTCATTTATTAACCTAATCACTAATTCACCAAAATTTCAATTTTACAACATTCTCTATAATTGGAAAAAGGTAAATCGATTAATAGAAACCGGGTGTTACACGATCTCATGCATGTGACCTAAAATCATGAAGTCTAGGTCAAAGATCTTTCCGTTGTACAACTTTTCCATGACATAGAGATCTATGCGGCTCACGAGATCTCTATGTCCATCCCAAGGTAGAATGGTGTGAGTTATCCGATTGTGAATAATCCGAGCTCTGACGTTCGAATCCTTAGATTTTGGTTTCACAAACCCTCTGATATTTGCATTTCGATGAATTTCCCTAAGGAAGTAAAGTCTCCCTGCCAATCTGAGAAGTTCACAATCTTGAAATGGTCCTCCTTGTGACATCGATGGACGATTTGGTGGAGGCCGTTCAATATGGCCACCTTGTGATGGACCTCCTTGTGACGGGGCAGCTTTTTGTTTAATCGTCAATTTGGGTGTCATTTGAGGGGAATTTGGTGATTTATGTTGAATTGGGGATTTGAGAATTTTGATGATTTAAGTCTCGGATTTGTGGGATTTTTTGATGATATTGGAAGGCAAAGATTAGGGATGGGGAAATCAACACGGTAGGGGAGTGAAATGGTTGGATTTTTTGTTGGAATCACGCTTGCGGTCGAGAGAAAATCAAAATTTTCAGCAATAGAGGGTAGAAAGGAGGCCGATTTTTTATATACTGTCCGGGATCGGCCACTTGTTTTGGGTCAATGACCCCCCGTTCTCAGCCCCAATTTTAAAAACGGGAGGTCACCAACTTCTATCAGCCCCCCCGTTCCCCAGCCCTAATTTTGAGAACAGAGGGTGATTTCGGTCTGGTGACCCTCCATTCTCCCCCCAAAATATTAGGGGTTGTGATCCCCTGTTCGCACCCCCTAATAAGAACGGGGGGTTGTTTCAGGGCTGTGACCCGTTCACAACCCCTAATATTTTGGGGGCTGAACATGAGGTCACTGCCAAAAACAAATTATCATTTGTTGATGGATCAATTTATGATGCGAAAACAGAAGCTCTGATACCAAATGACGCTAAAACAGACGGTTAGGGAGCAGTGTGGACTTCCTCATATCGAAGGGTGGGCGTCCAAGAAAAAATAAGCTATTGGAATATAGTGCTTGGGTTTGAGCGCAGACTTCCAGTGACGAAGATCGTAGAATCCTAGGCTTCCAGATCGAGGAGGGAGCGTTTGATGCTTATAATTTGCAAAATCAATTTACAATTTCTAGTCCCAAATCCAGTGGATGTACATCACAAATTTACAAAAAAAAAAAAAAGAAAAAATGGAATAGAAATGAAAGGAATAATGCAAGTTGGTCAGAACATTGTCTAATACAACTTTTCCAAAAGGCTATTTTTAGTTGGAAGATAGCTCTCCAACTTGATAGATCGCAAGATTTGACAACTTCTCTGAAGAGTTATGTCACGACTCGGGAACATATTGGAACAGAAATCCCTGGTCGGGCCAACCAGCCCAAGTGATATGCCACGGGATCTACTTCAAAAATCTCGAGCCAAAAGAATTTCTAACTTGTTTGGTCATGTTGTAGGTCTTTTTTTCTTGGTTTAGATGAAGAAGAATAATTCAAAACAAAAAAAATCAAGCGATTGGAGCAATGGCGAAAGACCCGATTCCTGGGAACCAAAGATCCACTAACCATGCAATAACATTCATGTCACCTTGCACCACTCTCTCTTTGAGAGAATAAGGAGAGATAATAGCTCAAGATGCACCCAGAGAGTTTAGGAAATTCAGATCATGAATTACCTAGCACAGATCTCCAAGCAAATTGTCAACCCTCGAAGCATCACTCTCAGAAGCACATGATTTTTAGCAACTTTGATTTATGCACTTTATTTCAAACATTTGCACAATTAACTTAAGATTTAAGGGCTGTAGTTTGATAGTATATTTAATGTTTGATGATAGGACTTTGATTTAGGGAAAGAAGTCTAAGGACTAGCCTAGGACCTTTTTGTGCTTGGCCATTTGGGCAAGTTGTAGCCAAACATTTCATTTGCTCTTTTGGTTTGGCTTTGTAAAAGGGCTATTAGGTTGAAACGCTAATACCCTCTGATGGCTCTACAAAACCATCCTTATTGTTGCTGTAAACCTTAACTTATTTTGAATGAAAATTTCATGTGAAGAGTTCTTCTTCCAAACTTGAAGTTCCCTTCAAGTGGCCTCCTCTATTTCGGTGAGTAACATCCTAATCGAGTGTGAGTGTAAGCAAATTTTTCGTAATCCCTAATTTTTCGCAAACCTATTTCGAAAAAATTGCTTGTTACACAAGCTGAGCAAACATCACACCCGCAACCATGTCTCTCAATCCACAACGATCCATCCCCTCATTTTTAGATACAATCAACCTCCCACATACAAATTTGACTTGTCACAAGAATCACATCCATTCGTTTCCACGAGCGAGTTATGCCTGTCCCAAGTTGACATATTGTTCTAGGCCAGAGTAGTAACCCGAGTTTCGGTAACCTCCACCAATTTAATCACAACTTTTGATCCACAAAGCCTTTGGAAATCATTTTTGGAAGGCCTTTCCACTACTCTTGGAAGTAGCTATTGTTCAAATTTTAGCCACAAACTTCAAGGGTTCGTGGACTTATGCCTATTTGAAGCTACCGCTCGTGACAGCCAAAATAGTGCACAACCGTGTTCTTGTGCTTTAAAGTTAATTCATTTTTGAAGCACATCATCTAGGTCAGATTTAACAATGGAAGTCTTAAGGATACTTACAGCCAAGTCAACATACTTAAATCCTAAGTAGACAATGCAATAATATAAAGTACTTAACAATATCTAACTGTGCATGAATGTAGAAGAAATTTAATTCGTCAGTTATGGTTACAAACTTACATCAAATACTAAGTTCTTACCAAGCAAATACAAATAAAGTCCAACAGAAAATAAACACCTCGCAACCTCTCCTAGACCTCCACCGAAAGCTAGCCGCTCTTCTCTTTACCTGAACTGGGTGGGATCGTTGGGGTGAGTAATTAACTTAGTAGAAACATTATACATAATGTATCTTGTTTTAAAAATGGGTTTTCTATCTTTATTTTTAAACTGTGATTAAACTTCAAACTATACATGAGTCATAAAACATTTAAGGAAACTTCTTTCCTTCTTTTTAAAGAAACCGGCTTCATGAACCCTTAGTGAGGCATTCATAAAACATGCCACGTACATAGGTGACTATACAACGAAAATACCCTCACCGTTTTCCATAGAAAACATCCTCAATGAAAATGGAGTGCCACACAAGGAACACTCTGACACATTATAATAGAAAGACGGTGATCCGAAGACCAAACAACGTCTCATGAAACTGAAGAAAATTGTGACGGCGATCCAAAGATCCAGCCCATCACCCAAGTGGTCGGTGATCGGCAATCTTCCATGACACCAACTCGAACCATTGTTTAGGGACTCGAAACCCAAAGAGCGTGTCATCACCACCATACTACTATTTTTTTTACGTGAATACAATGCCACCTTCAAGCAACAATCGTGATACTTTGATGCTACGACTGATCGATCAAAGTATGAAGACTATTCATCCTCCTAATATTTCACAGCAAAATCTTAAATCATGTAATTCTGAAAGTAAATGTGAGAAAATCATATGTACATTTATGTATAAAATCTGACGTGTTGGCATGCAAGCCCTATCATGCCTTTACAAGTGGCAACCGAACAAAATAAGGTTTTTCGAAAACATGTTATGCAACGCAGAAAACATAAAATCTCCACCTAGATGATGACTATTCCTCTTCAGTATAGGAGCGACAGTCTCAGGTACTTGCTCAAAGTCAGCGAACTCGTCCGAGCTTATAAGAAAAAACCAAAACCATGAACATCCCACTCAACATTAAGGAAAGAAACAAGGATGAGCCCTATACCAGAACTACGAAGCCAATTCGACAACCTATGAGTGGCGGCAAACTTGCGCCTCAGTGACAAAATTTGTCCTAAAAAATAATGTGTGGTCAACCTATACCATCAAGTGGTCAACCAGACCAACTTGTGGTGGACCTCGCGGTCGACTGGGCTAGTCTGTGGTCACCTTGACCAATCTGCGATCGACCGGACTGGTTTGAAGTTGACCTCTTTGGTCAACCAGATTAGTCCGCAGTCGACTAGACTGGTTCAAGGTCGACCTTTGTGGTCAACTGGATGAGTCTAGGGTCGTCTGCGAATTTCATGAGTTCAGTCAACTCCTCGCGGTCGACTGGTCTTCATCTGCATTCGATTGAAGAGACATTTTTAGTGACAGAACGTCGCGAAAATCGCACCCTTCTCTGCCAATTTTCACTCCCATTCAACCCTTTATCTTACATAGCTTCACATATACCAATATACTCCCAAAATATCCTAAAAAACATCCGGGGATTGGAGCTCCTCTCCTCGAATCCGAACCTCAAATAAAACCATAAATGTAAGCTCAAAAATGGAAGGTTTAAAACGACTAACTTTCAAACTGTCTTCACGAAAAGTGTATGCTCGATGCACAACGAGCACAACCCTAGCCTCCAAGCTCGAAGATTTCCATGAACAAAAATCTCCTCTCCTCCCCTCCCCTCTCATTCTCTCTCTTGGCAGCTCCAATTGGGGAATAAGTGTTTCTAACCCTATTTAAAAAACTTTCTTTTATTTCCACTTTTACCCCTCCATTATTATTAATTTATTTAATGTACCCTTTTTCATCATTAACAACCTGAATGTTATTTCAATATCTCTTAAGGTAATTCCCAATTACTCGATGATAATTTTTATCAAATTAACCTTACTATAATTTATCTGATTATCGAATTGTCCAAAACTCTAAAAAATCCAACGTGACAATTAAAAGACCAAAAAGTCAACCCATGACACGTTGTCAATCAACAACTAAAAATTTTACACGTAAAATTTAATAAATCATAAAAATACTAATTTTACAAGTTCACTTCAAGAATCAAATAGAGTAGTTATGTTAAGAAGCTAACTTGCTCATTTATCAAAAATGAACAAGAAATCTTGAACAAATATTTGATTGACAACAACAGTAAGAAAGTGGATTTTGCTAGAAGAAAGAAAGTTGGAAGTTGGGTTTTCAATTATTCAAAACTACTTTCCATTGCCCTAACACTTGTTGAAGGTGCATAGGAACTAACTCATATTTCTGTCTTCCATGATCAAGTGAGTAGACAATGGTAGCGTCATCATGTTTTATCTTTTGATCATAATGACAAGGTCTCCCAAATAGCGAATGACAAGCATCCATAGATACAACCTCACACGTAATCTCATTTTTATAGTTACCAATATCGAATGAGACCGACACTTATCTACTCACTTTCAAGCTTCCATTGTTGTCTGACTACCTAAAATTGTATGATTTGGGATGTTGGATGGTTGGTAGCCTCAATCTGTCCAATTGGAAGGTAGCACTTCAACTAGATAAAATCGTGAGATTCAACAATTTCACATATTAGTCTATATCAAAAACAAAATCAGAAAGTCAGAAACTAACTGCTGATTTATAAAAAATGAACAAGAAATCTTGAACAAACATTTGATTGACAACAACAGTAAGAAAGTGGATTTTGCTAGAAGAAAGAAAGTTGGAAGTTGGGTTTTCAATTATTCAAAACTACTTTCCATTGCCCTAACACTTGTTGAAGGTGCATAGGAACTAACTCATATTTCTGTCTTCCATGATCAAGTGAGTAGACAATGGTAGCGTCATCATGTTTTATCTTTTGATCATAATGACAAGGTCTCCCAAATAGCGAATGACAAGCATCCATAGATACAACCTCAACAATCTATTTTATAGTTACCAATATCGAATGAGACCGACACTTATCTACTCACTTTCAAGCTTCCATTGTTGTCTGACTACCTAAAATTGTATGATTTGGGATGTTGGATGGTTGGTAGCCTCAATCTGTCCAATTGGAAGGTAGCACTTCAACTAGATAAAATCGTGAGATTCAACAATTTCACATATTAGTCTATATCAAAAACAAAATCAGAAAGTCAGAAACTAACTGCTGATTTATAAAAAATGAACAAGAAATCTTGAACAAATATTTGATTGACAACAACAGTAAGAAAGTGGATTTTGCTAGAAGAAAGAAAGTTGGAAGTTGGGTTTTCAATTATTCAAAACTACTTTCCATTGCCCTAACACTTGTTGAAGGTGCATAGGAACTAACTTCATATTTTGTCTTCCACAATCAAGTGAGTAGACAATGGTAGCGTCATCATGTTTTATCTTTTTGATCATAATGACAAGGTCTCCCAAATAGCGAATGACAAGCATCCATAGATACAACCTCAACAATCTATTTTATAGTTACCAATATCGAATGAGACCGACACTTATCTACTCACTTTCAAGCTTCCATTGTTGTCTGACTACCTAAAATTGTATGATTTGGGATGTTGGATGGTTGGTAGCCTCAATCTGTCCAATTGGAAGGTAGCACTTCAACTAGATAAAATCGTGAGATTCAACAATTTCACATATTAGTCTATATCAAAAACAAAATCAGAAAGTCAGAAACTAACTGCTGATTTATAAAAAATGAACAAGAAATCTTGAACAAACATTTGATTGACAACAACAGAAAGAAATGGATTTTGCTAGAAGAAAGAAAGCTGGAAGCTGTGTTTTCAATTATTCAAAAGGTCCAAAACTACTTTCCATTGCCCTAAACCTATTTTAATAGACATCTCATTAATGACAAAATCGTAATTAAGTTAAAGATTTGAATAAAATAAAATAACACAAACAAAAATGCAAGAAATTAATAAAGCATGCCAGTACTTGGGCCGTGGGACATAATCCTCCCAGGACTTGAGAGTATTTGTCCTAAAATCCTAACGCTATTTAAAGGTATCTCGGGTGGTAAAAGTTGTTCCTTCCCTTTTCCTTCCCTCAATAGCAACTTGTACTGATGCACTTGTTGAAAGCACATAGGAACTAACTTCATATTTTGTCTTCCACAATCAAGTGAGTAGACACTGGTAGCGTCATCATGTTTCACCTTTCAATCGTAATGCCAAAGTCTCTCAAGTAGCGAATGACAAGCATCCATATGTACAACCTCGCACCTAATCTTATTCGTATAGTTAAAAATATCTAATGAGATCGTCACTTGTCTACTTACTTTTAAGCCTCCATTGTCGTCTAACCACCTAAAATTGTATGGTTTTGGATGTTAGATTATTGGTAACCTCAATCTGTTCAATTGGAAGGTAGCACTCCAACTAATTAAAATTGTGAGATTCAACAATTTCGCAGCTCATTTATGAAAAAAAGAAACAGGAAATCTTGCACAAACATGATTTTTGCTAGAAGCAAGAAAGCTAGAACCTAGGGTTTTCAATTATTCAAAAGTTCAAAAATTAATTTTCCATTTCCCTAAACTTATTCTAATAGACATCTCAATTAATGAAAAAATTATAAATAATTCAAAGTTTTGAATAAAATAAAATAAAACAAATAAAAATTAATTAATTAATAAAGCAGGTAAAGACTTGAACCGTGGGACATAATCCTAACAGGACTGAACAGTATTTGTCTTCAAATCCTAGCGCTATTTAAAGGTATTTCGGGTGGTAAAAGTTGTTCATTCCCCTTTTCTTCCCTTAATAGCAACTGGTACTAATACACTTGTTGAAGGCGCATAGGAACTAACTTCATACTTTGTCTTCCATAATCAAGTGAGTAGACATTGGTAGCGTCATCATGTTTCACCTTTCGATCGTAATGCCAATGTTTCCCAAGTAGCGAATTACAAGCATCCATAGGTACACCCTCACAAGTAATCTCATCCTTATAGTTGCCAATATCGAATGAGATCGTCACTTGTCTACTTACTTTCAAGCTTCCTTTGCTGTCTAACCACCTAAAATTGTATGGTTTAGGATGTTGGATGGTTTGTAGGCTAAATCTGTCCAATTGGAAGGTAGCACTCCAGCTAGATACATCGTGAGATTCAACAATTTAACGTATTAATCCACTTCAAAAACAAAATGTATTTATATATCTAAGAAATAAAGCAAACAAAAATTAGTACTACTCTAACAGAAGCCACTAATATAATGTTTTTTAATTCTCCAACTCACACTCAATATTCTAATTGACAGTAATATGAAAGAGACCCCATCGTACTCTAAAATGTTGGATCTTATTGTTGATAAATGCTATAAGCTCCATGGTTATCCTCTAGGTTATAAAAAACGAACCAAATCTTTTGTCAATCATGTTTCTAATTGGCTAAATGAAAATGTTGTAGACTTATAGGGTGAGAGTTCAATGTAGTCTTCATTTGGTTCACTTACTACCAACCGAGGTCAACAACTAATTACCTTCTCGAGTTCTCAACTACAGTCAAATTCATCCAACATTTTTCGAGATACTTCAGCGCATGATCCTAATATGCCAATTTTACTGGTATTTCTATATTCCTTAATATTTCTAATTCTTCAGCTCTTATTCCTTGTTAGTATATCTTAAACAGTGATGCCACACATCATGTTTGTTCCAATCTATATCCATTTCTTCATTCCCACAAAGTTTTCAATAATTTTGTTACCTTACCACATAATACCAAAGTGTTCATAGAACGAATAGACACCGGAAAATTGAGTGATCATCTATTACTTGATAATGTTATTTTCATTCCCTCAATTCGGTTCAATTTTATTTCAATCAGTGCATTAACAACTTCTCTTAAGTGTCCAGTCACGTTTTCTTCTCATTCTTGCTTGATTTAGGACCAATCTTTGCATGAGATGTTTGGGAGGGGTACTCGGCATGACAATCTCTACATCCTTCATTCCAATTCTAATGATAGAAAAATTTGTTGTAAATTTTCTAATACAAGTTTTTTTGTGGCATTCTAGACTTGGACATCTTTCCAATGTCAAACTTCACCTTTTGAAGGATCATTTGCATTTGCATCCAATAAAACACAATGAAACGGTTTGCTTTTTTTGTCCTCTTGCAAAACAACATTTTAATTCTTTTGTTTCTCACAATAATTTTTGTGATAAAGCCTTCAAATTGATTCATTGTGATATATGGGGGCCCTTTCCTACAGTTACTCATGATGGTTTTGATTTTTCTTAACCATAGTTGAACATTTTAGTAGGGCGGCTTGGGTATTCTTACTTCATTCAAAATCTGATGTCCTCAAAGTTATTCCTAAATTTGTTGCCATGATTGAAATTTAGTTTTTTGTTACCATTAAAAGCATTATATCAGATAATGCTCCTAAGTAAATGCTTATTGAATTTTACAATAAAAAAGGCATTGTTCATTATTGATGTTGTGTTGAAACTCAACAAAAAGATTTAGCTATGGACCAAAAACATTAACACATTGTCAATGTTGCTTGAGCATTGTTGTTTCAATCCAATCTTTTTATGAAATTTTGGGGAGGATGCATTCTAAATAGTTGTTGATTTGATAAACATACTGATGGCCCCTATATTATCCAACTTATCTCCTTTTGAACAATACAAAATGCCATTCTATGATCATTTAAAAACGTTTGGCTGCTTATGTTTTGCTTCAACATTACATAGAATGCCTAGTAAGTTTTTTCCTCGAGCCAAAAGCTGGTGCTTTTGTTGGGTTTTGGTTATAAAGGTTACAAAATTTTGGATCTTGAAACCATTCAAAATGATAATTACTAGAAATGTTGTTTTTCACGAAGAAGGTTTTCACTTCACATTTTGGTTCTGTTTTTGATACATCCAATCTCAACTCTAAACATAATGAGTTGCGTGTTAGAATTTTGGGACACTTATATAATTAAGTGAATGTATATAGTCATCAAATATATTAAGTCAATATTATGTGATCTATTTTGAAATAAAGAATTTGACTTAAGGACATAATTGTCATGAATATTATTGTGGATACCATATGCAGAATTTCTAATTTGATGAGGGGCCAAATTAGAAATATGCGAAAGGTTGTAACTGTTGAAGATTGCAACGGTTACAAAACAGTTATTGGGTTATGGTCCCCATTTGTAGAAAAGAGAATCTCTATTTTGTATCACCATCAACAGAGAGAATAAGGAACTTAAGGAAATTCTACATTTGGAAGATCAAAGTCACAGAAGATCATGGCAAAAGATTCAGGTACACTTCCGCACTCAATTTATGTTTATGTTAAGAACAAAATTTAAGTTTCATAAGAATTATAGAAACTAGAAAGTTTTAACATTGCGAACTTTTGAAGACAATGGTACGTGGTCCGTTGTTCCTTTACCATCTAACAAGCATGCTACTGTTGTAAATGGGTCTATAAGATCAAATATAAAGCTGATTGGATAATTGAGATGTATAATCCAAACTTGTGGCTAGTGGATTTAGCAAGAAGGGATTTTTTAGTACATTTTCACCAGTAGTAGAGTTCGTGACTGATAAATCTTCGTTATCTTTGGCTTCAATTAATGATTGATTTCTTACTCAAATTGATGTAAATAACGTGTTCCTTTATGGTGATTTACACAAGGAGGTTTACATGAATCTTTCACGTGTTTATACCAAGCAGGAGGATTTTTCTAAAAATACAGTATGCAAATTGCATAAATCAATACATGGATTAATTTCCACTACCATATTATTTTTTGTGATTACCCATTTGCAATTTGACTTGACTTACGTGAGGTATGATGCTTTTAATTAGTTATTAAGTCTGATACTACATACAACTCTAGGTATCTTGGTTCAGATAGTAATACTCTTTTCGAGCATCACGTTGTTCATTTAATATTTTTGATCCATAAGCGAGAATTTTGCATTTAAAATCAAAGATGATGTGCTTCCAATCGGTAAAACACAAGGTTGCAAGTGGCTCGATTAGAGGAAAATCCTTGGCCGCAAAAAGGGTGACTTTCTACTGGTATAACTTGAGCTGTATGATGAATTAGATGCTAATGTTTGGATAGCTTCACCCTCTAGGAGTGATGAGATGATCCTCCACAATCGTGCAACAATTCGACCAGATGGGGAAATGGTGCTTAATGGATTGCTGACTGCTCGGCTTGTAATAAGGCAATTTTCAAAACAACTTTGCACCAACTTTCTGGATGAGACAACTTCAATGATTAGACTTGAAAGCTTCTACAACCTTGCTACGGTTTTCCATTCCATAAGGAATAGAAAGAAGGTTGTAATATTGAGTAACAAGCACCTACACTCATGAAAGGTGGGAATCACTTTACACACACTCACTCACGGATACTACACACCGAGAAGGAGGCGACCACTTGGAAGGTTGTACTCCAAGTTTGAAATTAAGATTTGCTGCAAATGTTCATTAACCTCAAAGGGGACTTATGGAGGGTTTAAATACCTTGCCTTAAGAGAGAAAATTATGGTTCAAACAAACCTAGACACAAACTAGTCAAGGTGCCCAGGTGATTGAGGATTTGACCTTAAATCCTTTAATTCAGGCCTCTCGGAGTTAGGCCACTCAGAGTTTTCTTCATCGCTTATATAGGGGGAGAGGTCCATGACATTGAACGTGGCAGATACTCCATAATCTCCAGGCAGTTCAATCTTATAAACGTTGTTATTGATCCGCTGCAACACCTTGAAGGGTCCATCCGCACGAGGAAGAAGCCTAGATTTTCTTTTGTCGGGGAATCTATCTTTTCGTAGGTGCAACCAAACTAAATTGCGTTCGTTGAAGATAACTTCTTTTCAACCTTTGTTTACTCATTTGGCCACGCTCGTATTTCTTGTCTCGATGGCTTGACGCACGCTCTCATGTAATTTCTTAAGCTGTTCAACCTTGCTCGCTCCTGATGGGTTGGCCAATTCAGTAAATGGCAAAGGAACAAGGTCCAACGGTGTACAAGGATTAAACCCATAGGCAACCTCAAAGGGCGATTGCTCAGTAGTGGAATGAAGGGTGCGATTGTAAGAAAATTACAATCCAGGAAGGACTACATCCCAACTGGATAGTTTCTTACCTACAATACTGCGTAAGAGGGAGCCTAAGGTTCTGTTAACAACTTCCGTTTGCCCATCAGTTTTAAGATGTGCTAAAACACAACTTCGTCCCCAACTTCTTCTGCAATGTTGTCCAGAAGGCGCTTAAAAATTTAGTGTCTCGGTCCGACACTATGGAATGTGGTATGCCATGCAGGCGAATGATTTTCTTGAAAAACAGGCCAGCTATAGAGAAGGCATCATCCGTTTTTGCACAAGGGATAAAATGTGCCATCTTGGAGAAACGATCCACAACCACCATGATCGAATCCTTATTACTAGTAGTTCATGGCAATCCCAAAAAGAAGTCCATACTAATTTCAGTCCAAGGGTGTGAGGGAATTGGTAAGGGATATATAAGCCTTGTGGTATAACCTTACTCTTGGCTTTTTTGCACACAACGTATGTCTCCACCAAGCGGTGCATGTCTCTTTTCATATGTGGCTAATAAAAGTGTTCCTTAAGCATATCGAGGGTCTTCTTCTCCCAGAAATGACTCGCTAATCCTCCACAATGGGCTTCTATTATGAGACATCGCCTTAAGCTTCCTTGCGGAATACATAACTTGCCAACACTTAATAAATAGCCGTCCATAAGTCGATATTCTTCTTTGGCCTTTTCATTGCACTTGGTGTAATAAGACCCAAAGTTAGGGTCAGATTCGTAATTATGCTTGATCCATTCAAATCCAAAGAATCGAGTCCCTAACTCGGTAAGCAGAATGCGTTTCCTCGAAAGTGTATCGACGACTACATTATTTTCCCCTTTCACATACTTCAAAATGTATGGAAACCTCTTCAAGAATTCTACCCACTTAGCATGCCTTTTGTTTAACTTGTGCTGACCCTTGATATATCGTAAAGCTTGATGGTCAGTACTGATAACAAATTCTCGAGAGAAGAGGTAATGCTGCCAGTGCTCTAATGCTCTAATAACGGCATAAAAGTCTTTATCGTACGTGGAGTAATTGAGCACGGCTCCTTTCAACTTCTCATTAAAGTATGCAATGGGTTTCCCCTCTTGCATGAGTACGGCTCCAATGCCAACTTCGGAAGCATCACTATTAATTTCAAATACTTTGTTAAAATCGGAGAGTGCTAACACAGGCGAGTGGCATAGCTTGTCCTTGATTAGCTCAAAGCTCTTTTGGTAAGCCGGGGTCCAAGTAAACTCTTTTCCCTTCTTAGTGCAATTAGTGAACAGTGAGACTATCGAGCTAAAGTTTTTTATGAACCTCCTATAAAAAGAAGTCAGACCATGGAAGCTGCGTACTTCGGTCATAGAGTTGGGGGTAGGCCAATCCATAATGGCCTTGATCCATGCCATCCTTAGAAATGACAAACCCTAGGAAATAAACCTTGTCTTGCCTGAATGAGTATTTGCTTAAATTTCTAAATAATTGAGCTTTTTGGAGGGCTTGGAAAAGTATACTAAGATGGTTGAGGTGTTGTGGAAAGTCTAGACTATACACCAAAATATCGTCAAAATAGACAACAATAAATTTTTCTAGAAAATCTTTTAGCACGTGGTGCATAAGTCATGAAAGTGCTGGGCACGTTAGATAACCCGAAGGGCATCACCATCCACTCAAAAAGCCCGTACTTAGTCTTGAAGGCCGTCTTCCACTCGTCACCTTCTTTCATTCTTATCTAGTGGTATCCACTCTTAAGGTCCACCCTAGAAAATACTGAGGCTCCACTGAGCTCATCCAACATATCCTCGAGCCTAGGAATAGGGTATCTATATTTTATGGTAATTTGATTCACGGCTTGGTTATCAATGCACATCCTCATTGTGCCGTCTTTCTTAGGTACCGGAAGTGAGGGAACTGCACAGGGGTTCATAGACTCTCGTATGTATCCTTTATCCAATAATTCTTGAACTTGATCTTGGAGTTTCTTGGTCTCCTCGTGTAACACCCAAGATTAAATTTAAAAGAATAATAAAATAGGTTGTTTTAAGTAATTGAGTTTTAATTAATTGAAATGTAAAGTAAATAATTTGATTGAAATTAAGTTGAAATTAAGACGGGGATTAGGTTAATTTAATAACGAGATCTAACGAAATTCGTATTGGTCGGAAACACGGGAGGGAAAAACGGTAATTGAGGATTAATTAATAGTTAGTTTTATTATTATTATTATTATTATTATTATTATAAATAAATAAAAATTAAAACAACAGAATAGCCGAGCTATTCTGTTGTTCGCGTTTGAGCACTCGAGCCCGAGAACAGGGCAGGGAAGGAGGGGAGCTCCGGCGGCGATCGACGGAGAAAGCGCCGGCGATTCCCGACAGTTTCCGGCCAGACGACGTCGGCGACTCCAAGGCTGCCAGTTCCGGCCGTCGTCGCGCACAGAATCCGAACGGTAAGTCGTTCTCTTCCCCTGTTTCGGTTCTGTTTGTGGCCGAGGGTGAGGAGCGAGTTTGAGCTCCGATCACCGGCCGTTTTTGGTCACCTCCGGCGTGGGTTTGCCGACCCTAGGATCGACTTTGGTCGCCTGGCCGTGTTGAGCCCGATTTGGGCGAAAAAAACAGTGAAGCCCTCTTTAGGGCATTTCGGGTTTTGCATGTAGTTCGAGATTTTTGGTTAATTTATGCTAATTAAGGGTATTTGTGGTTGTTTAGTGAAGAATTGAGTGAGAATTGATGGAAAATCGAAAAGGGGGATTTTCCGGGTAAAGGGACAGTTCGGGTTTTGTGATATTTGACCTAGCTAGGGTCGTTTGTTTTCAAATTCCTTTTGGCAGGCTAAAATTGGTTATTAGAGGAGTATGTGGCCGCTGGAATCGTTCGATTCCGATAACCGACGCAAAAGTTATGCACGTTTGAGGTTTCGGGTCGGTTTTTACCGAACCCAAATTGGTGGCCCGTTTCGTTAGGTTTTTGTTGGATTAGGCTAGAAATAGTAGTTTGAGAGTAATTGGTGAATGTAGGCTTAATTTTAAAGAAGTTTGAATCGTTGTAGTTAGAGTTAGTTTAAATATGCTTTAGAAGTGAATAGTGATGCTTAAGTGAATTTTTGTGAATGTGATAGGTTATCGAGTGGGGAAATGTACATAGCCAAAGCGAGTAAGTGCGGTGCCAGAGTTCAGGTAAGTAGAGGACGTTATGTTTTGCCTTCGGGCCTACACCACGGAACAGTAGGGAATTGTCGTTGGTTGATTTCTTTGCCTTGTTTGAATTGTTAGTTGGTTGCTTTACTTGGTTTGAATTGTGAATTGGTTGCTTTGCTTTGTTTGTTTTGGTTAGGCATGGTTTGGTTGTATGGTGGCCCTGTATTGTTTTGGTTGTGTGGTTGACCAGTATTGTTTGATAGTTGTGTTGTTTTGTATTACGTAGTGTGGAGCTGACATTCTTGGCTGTTGTTTGGTGGTTGAGTGTTGTGTTATTGTTTGGAGTTTGTTTGGTGTTTGAGTTTTGAGTGTTGTGTGAGTAGCATGAAATGTAAGAGAGTAAGCACTAGGGAGTTGAACGCCTCGTCGTTAACGTGCAAGATGCACTAGAGGGTTTAACGTCTCGTCGTTAACGTGCTTGAGAGTATGCACTAGGGAGTTGAACGCCTCGTCGTTAACGTGCAAGAGCACTAGAGGGTTTAACGTCTCGTCGTTAACGTGCTAGAGAGTATGCACTAGGGACTTGAACTCCTCGTCGTTAACGTGCAAGAGCACTAGAGGGTTTAACGTCTCGTCGTTAACGTGCTAGAGAGTATGCACTAGGGAGTTGAACGCCTCGTCGTTAACGTGCAAGATGCACTAGAGGATTTAACGTCTCGTCATTAACGTGCTAGAGAGTATGCACTAGGGAGTTGAACGCCTCGTCGTTAACGTGCAAGAGCACAAGAGGGTTTAACGTCTCGTCGTTAACGTGCTAGAGAGTATGCACTAGGGAGTTGAACGCCTCGTCGTTAACGTGCAAGAGCACTAGAGGGTTTAACGTCTCGTCGTTAACGTGCTATAGAGTATGCACTAGGGAGTTGAACGCCTCGTCGTTAACGTGCAAGATGCACTAGAGGGTTTAACGTCTCGTCGTTAACGTGCTCGAGAGTATGTACTAGGGAGTTGAACGCCTCGTCGTTAACGTGCAAGAGCACTAGAGGGTTTAACGTCTCGTCGTTAACGTGCTAGAGAGTATGCACTAGGGAGTTGAACGCCTCGTCGTTAACGTGCAAGATGCACTAGAGGGTTTAACGTCTCGTCGTTAACATGCTAGAGAGTATGCACTAGGGAGTTGAACGCCTTGTCGTTAAAGTGCAAGATGCACTAGAGGGTTTAACGTCCCGTTGTTAACGTGCATGAGCAAATAGTGGAAACTGTATGGGTTGTGCTGTAGTGTGGTGGCATTGTTGTGTGGTGTGGCATTGTCTGGCGTGGCAAAGAATAAGGCATCCTTTTGAGTGTGGGCAAATCTGTGTTTTGTTTCGTGTCGTTGTGTTGTTTGGTTGTTTTGTTCAGCGTTATGTGTAGCTTGCATTCTATTTAGTTGTATGTGTTAATCCCTACTTGCTAAGCGTAAGCTTACGTGTGTGTGTGTGTTTGTTCTGTGGTGTAGGTAACGATGCGGTTACAGGTGAGCTGAGCGAGTGAGCCATGACTTGGGAGCCGTCGGAGAAGTACGGGGCATGCCGGTGCAGGCAGTTGTCGGGGCGCCTCGACCATGGTCTTCGGGAGTGTGGGCTTTGTCCTTTGGTAGTTTGTTGTAAATGTCTGTTTGTAGAAATGATGGGAATGCGTAACTTTCTTTTTGATTGATGTTTTTAGAGTTATTGCATAGCTATTTGTATTTGATGTATATAGTCATAGTTAAGGGTGACGTGTCACCCTGTACTGTGGACTTTCTTCAGTTAGAGATGTTAGTATTTTAGTTTTCCTCTTTACTGCTATTTGGAGATTTCGTAGGATGGTTAGATGGTTAGGAATATTCTGGATCTGGTTGGGATTGGTTTGTGTGCAGGTACCTAGCATTTTGAAGGCGCCATTTTCAGGCGTTACTTTGCCGAAATTTTCGGGAAGGACGCCGTGGTGCTTAAAGGTTAGGATTAAGGGAAATTAGGGCGTCTAGGCAGATAGGTATGATTTAAGAGAGTTTTGGGAGTTTAGTTTTAAATTCAGATGTGATCGTTTTCTTTTATGTTTGGGAGTCAGTTTTAACGTGGGATTGGTTAGCAAGTAGCGCTCCGAGCCAGGGTGGGTTCGGGGGCGTTACACCTCGGGGTTCATTCTATAGGCTGGTTTATTAGGTAGTGTGGCCCCAAGGATGAGGTCAATTTGATGTTCTATACCACACAGACGTGGTAATCCTTGGGGCAATTCCTTAGGAAACACGTCTTGGAATTAATTGAGTAACTTCTTCATGGGGTCAGGGATTACTCCTAGCTCCATAACACTATCTCGAAATAATATTAGAATCATGGGTTCTCCTCGAAGCACCGACGCCTCTATCTCCGATCTAGTCATATAAAGATTGGCTTTAGTCTTTGCTTCTTTTCTAGCAGCATCGTCTTTTGATATTTTCTCGGTGGTCAAGAGTGTTAGCATAATTGTTTTACCACCAAACTTAAAGGAATAGTAATTAAAATATCCATCGTGGTTCACTCTATGATCAAATTGCCAGGGTCGTCCAAGAAGTAAGTGGCTGGCACTCATGGGAATGACGTCGCATAAAATAGAATCTTGATATTTTCCCATAGCAAAATCTACTCTCACTTGCCGAGAGACCTTGATAAGACATCTACTATAGAAGATGTGTAGTCATCTCTAATCCTAACTTTTGGACTAACTCATCGGATGCCACGTTGGCACAACTTCCTCCGTCGATTATTAAAGAGCATAACTTATTTTTGATAAGACATCTACTACGAAAGATATTCTCACGTTGGCAATCCTCTCCTGAATTCTTAGTCACGAGGACTCGTCTCCTAACCATCAGCAAGGGTCCCTCGGAAGGGCGCACGACTTCTTCCTCAGTGTCACTCTCCTCGACATTTTTGTCCTCTACTCCTACTTCGTGGTCATCCTCACTCTCAACTTCTCCCATATCTTTCTTGATAATCATCACTCGTCGATTCGGACATTGAGCCATGTAATAACCCAGACCTTGACATTTATAACACTTGATTTCTCTTGCTCTAAGTGAGTTTGCTTTATCGACTAAGGTTTTTCTCTGGATTCCTTAAGTGGCCAACTATGGTTAAAAGACTTCTTTCCTTCATCCCTGTCAAATGGCTTGATTGGCTCGGGTGGCTTAGGGTGACTTTGGGAGGAATGTTAGGGGTAAACTTAAGAGTGTAGGTGGATTTTCTCTTTCTATTGAGCTGTCGCTCAATCATCATGGCCATATGAACTATTGCATCTAAGGACTCTGCCGGGTGTATTTCAACTGGATCTCCTATGTCTCTATTCAACCCTCGAATGAATCTAGCAATAACCTGCTCGTTCAGTTCTTCCATATCTACTCGTATCCTTAGAGTTTCAAATTCAGCTAGGTAAGCTTCAACAGATCGAGTTCCTTTTCGTAGGTTTTGAATTTGAAGGAATAGATCTTGACGGTAATGGGTGGGTATGAACCTCTTAGTCATGAGTGACTTCATTGTTCTCCATGTAGTAATGGAAGTATCTCCTATTCGTCATCTTTGGAGCTTGATATTGGACCACCAGAGGGCCGCATATCCCGATAGCTTTATGGATACTAATTGGATCCTAACTTTATCAGAGTACTCATAATAGTCAAAGACCTTTTCTACCTTATCCATCAATTCTAGGAAGGTATCTCCATCGCATGTGCCATCAAATGGGGGTATATGTAACTTTACATTTTTAAGGTCCTCGTAGTCCTGTCGTTTACTTGGCCCAAAAGTCTCTTCCCCATCTAAGGTCCATTCTTCATCCTCTTCGTAAAGCGGGTTTCTTCTCCTAGGATACTCAGGTCTTTCTTTGTCCGAGGTGGGATTTGGTTCTTGAAAACGGCTCCTCGGATTTCCGGGTCTAAATCTAGGTGGGGGTTCTCGGGACGCTTCATTTGGACTTCACGTACTAAGGACTTCCATTATGTGTTTCATGCTAAGGGTTAAGTCTTTTAGTTGTTGGCCTATAAGGTTAACTTCTCCGCTAAGGCCGTCCAATTGTCCTTGCATGCTAGACTCTCCATCTTGAGGGGAGTGAGCCTCGGGTTGGGGAAGGTCCTTGCCCCGGTTCGGTTTGTGATTCATTTCCTGGTTTGACTCTCGCTTAATTGTGCTTCTAGTCTTCATTCATGTGATTTCTAAAGTCTTAGGAAGGAATATTTTAATTAGGTTTAAGTTGATCCTAAGTGTTAGGAAAGGGAAAAATGGTGAACCTAACTAGAATTCAAATCCATAAATTTTGAAACTCATTTTTGAGGGCCTAAATGATGTTTTTTGGGAATTGCATGTTGTGGAGCTCTTCGAGAGCTTCAATTTGATGGGTCGCACGTAAAAATGGGACACTCGTAGCCAAAGTTATGGCTGTTTCAAGAGAGAAAGGTCAAATTCACTAACTAACAAGTTTTAAAATCCACTAATTAATTGCAACCGATTCGTAAATGCTTTTTAACATCTTAGTAAACTTGTTATATATAATCCAAACATGAAGATGTAACTAATTAGCTTATCAGCAGAATGTTATTAATTAAAATGTCATCAAAGCATAAAGTGACAGTGAAAGCGACATAAAGCAACACTTAATAGGGGTTAGTTTAGGTTATGCACTTTACATAGCCTTTTCCCTTTTTAGCAACATTTACTTTACCAATATAATTCAAATGTAAAAGAAAGATGCTCTTCGGCAAAGAAACATACTCAAACAGTAGCTATCAACATGCATAAAGTATTAAACATAAAGCTAGGATTTGAAAAGAACAATTACAACACTGAACAGAACATGGAAACTCGGTTTTCTTGCAATGTAACAACAAACCAGACACGAAAATGATGTTAATGGAAAGCTATTTCTTCATGCTCAGATCCATGACTATTAGAATAAGTTCATAAGGTTGGAAAAGTAAACACACACATCCAAGTCATTAAACCTGAAAGGGAAATAAAACATCAAATACAAAGTTTGTTAGCCAATGTTCTACCAAAAGAGGAAAGAAAACTTGTAGCACAAAAATGGTAGAAATGAAATTTAAAAACCCATGTTCAAGTTGCAGACAACTAAAAAAACATGCTGGAAATGATCTTTGCAAGAAAATAAAAGAGAAGATAAGAAAACGGTAAGAACACCACCAAAAAATGAAGAACAACAAACCCGGTTTTGTTGCCTCGGTTTTGGGCAACCAAATGGATTTGGAAAACCAAACCAACCCAGTTTCCCTCACCCTAATGGAGCTATCCAAGCTCTGATACCACCTGTTGAGCTCTGACCTGCAAATAGGACTCAAGAACTCGAAGAAGACCGTTAGTTCCTGGGTGACAAAAAACTGACAAATCTGAGAAGAAATAATGCAAACGAAATATCAAACGTGCTCGGAATTTAACGAAATTTTACGTGAGTCTTGTGAAGTGAGTGAGATGTGTGTTGGTGAAAAACGTGGTCCAGATTCGTTGAGATGAAGGATTTATGGACTGTTTTCCGAGAATCGGCCAATGAGTGTTTCAATGGAGCTTTTGGCAAGAGTTTTTTTCCAAGGAAGAGAACTCGATTCAAGGAAACGGTTACAGCCACTTCTTGCTATTTTCCACTCTCAAAAGAATGGAGAAGAAGATGGAAAATCCGTTCTTACAAGCTACCAAGCTTGAAGATCGGTTTCGGGGGCGCAACCCCTCGGTTGTTGGCAACCAAGCTTATCTTGGAAGCTCCTTGCTCCAAGCTTTCTTCTATTGAGAGAGAAATTCGTGGGTGCTCATAAGAATCATCCAAAAAAGTTACAAACACCAATGCCATGAATATATAGACCTAATGGTGGGCTTGGGCTTGGGCTTGGAGGGGATGATGGACCATCCTTTGGGCTTGAGCCAAGTGTTCAACTTCAATGGGCCAAGGCATAAACCAAGCCACCAACTAATCCTAACATTCATCTAATCCTAACATGCATATAATAAAGTTTAAACAAGAAGGCCAATGTTTGCCAATAAGTTTAAAATTTCAAAAAAGTAACAAATTTCAAAGCTCGGGAAGACAAATTCCCATGTGAGCATTAAGGTGCCTCTTTAGTCTTTCCACATGATGATATGCTTTGGTTGGTCGACGTCCTCAGTTTTAATCTCCCACTTCAAGTCGTCCACGGTGTCCTCCAAGTCTTCACACGAACCATGACCTACAAAAGAAACAAGTGTGTTAGTTAAAGTGTGGACTCGGGTCTGGGATCGTGTAATGGGCCTACGGGCACAACAGAGGGGTTTTCCAAAATTGACAAAACATGTTTGTACTCAGCTTGTACACTTGGCCGAATACCTCTTGTTTTGTCACCTTTTGTTGGTTGATCATTTGAACCCTAATTTTGTAAAGAGGGGTGGTATTTAAACCACCCATATGTCTATTGAAGGGCAGTACATTTTGAATACAAACTGCAGTTCATCTTCGTCCAAATCTTGAAGCTTCCAAGCATCAAGTAACCACATCTCCTCAGTGAGTTATATCCGAACGAGTGTGTGTGTGATTTGGCTTCCATCTTTGTGAGTGTAGTGGAATCCATTGTATTGCTTCCTTCTTCTACCGCTCCCCTGAAGGTAGAACATCCAACAATGGTGTATCAAGCTCTCATCACAGCAAGTTGGAGTGTTCATTCTCAAGGAGAGTCAAGTGTAACGCCCCCGAACCCACCCTGGCTCGGTGCGCTACTTTGCTAACCAGTCCCGCGTTAAAACATAATTTTCTTAAACCCCAAAACATAAAACTAAACTGACACAGCTGAATTTAAAACTAAATTTCTTAAAACTCTCTTACGTCATACGTAGCTGCCTAAACTCACTAATTCCCTTACTCCTAACCATTAAGCACCACAGCGTTCTTTCCAAAAATTTCGGCAAAGTAACGTCTGTAAATGGCGCCTCCAAAATGCTAGGTACCTGCAACTAAATACAGTCCCAACAAATCCAGAATATTCCTAACCATCTAACCAATCTACGAAATCTCCAAATAGCAATAAAGAGGAAAACTAAAATACTAACATCTCTAACTGAAGAAAGTCCACAGTACAGGGTGACACGTCATCCTTAACTATGACTATATACATCAACGACCAATAGCTATACCGTAACTCTCAAAACATCAACCAAAATACAACTCTACAAACCATCGAAATAAAAGTAAATTATACACGACCCTAAAAATACTGTTCCACCCTCGTCTTTCCGAAGACCATGGTCGAGGCGCCCCGACAACTGCTCGCACCGGCATACAGCGTACATCAACGACTGCGTCCCAATCCTAGCTTTCCTCGTAGCTCTAACTTGTACTCCTGTTGTCACCTACACCACAGAACACACACACACACACGTAAGCTTAAGCTTAGCAAGTAGGGAATAACAAATACAGTTTAAAAACCAAGCACTATGCACAACAACACATTACAGCCAAACAATGCAACACAACACCACAATGCAACTCAACAACTCGACTCATAGTTGCCCGCACCCTAAAGATGCCTTACACATTGCCCGCACCAAAGTGCCTTACACATTGCCCGCACCGAAGTGCCTTACACTTTGCCCGCACCGAAGTGCCTTACCCAACGACAAACTCACAACGACAAACACACAACGACAAACACACAACGACAAACTCACAACGACAAACACACAACGACACATTGCCGGCACCGAAGTGCCTTACACTTTGCCCGCATCGAAGTGCCTTACACTTTGCTAGCACCGAAGTGCCTTACACATTGCCCGCACCGAAGTGCCTTACACTTTGCCCGCACCGAAGTGCCTTACACATTGCCCGCACCGAAGTGGCTTACACATTGCCCGCACCGAAGTGCCTTACACATTGCCCACACCGAAGTGCCTTACTCATTGCCCGCACCGAAGTGCCTTACTCATTAACCAACTACCAGCACGACAACACGACCACAATGCAACACAATATCACAATGCATCACAATGAAACTCAACAACCCGACTCAACACAACACGACAACACAACCAACAATGCAACACAACAACCCGACTTAACACAACAAGACAACACAACCAACAATGGAACACAACAACCCGACTTAACGTAACACGACAACACGACCAAACAATACTAGTTGCCCGCACCCGAAAGGATGCCTTAGTTGCCTGCACCGAAAGGTGCCTTAGTTGCCCGCACCGAAGTGCCTTAGTTGCCTGCCCCGAAGGGCCTTAGTTGCCCGCCCCGAAGGGCCTTAGTTGCCCGCCCTGAAGGGCCTTACTCTTTCACCGACTACCACGCCAAACAATGCAACACAACACACAACGCACTCAACAACATGACACAACCCAACATGACAATACAACACCACGCGGCCAAATAATGCAACACAACACTAAGCAAAACAATAACTCAACGTACACGAAGTAAAGCAAAAACAAATAAACCCTACCGTCCTGTGGTGTAGGCCCGAAGGCGAAAGTATAACACCCAATACTTACCTGGTGTCCTAGCCCACTGAGGATATTCGGTTACCTGTCCACCTACGGCTCGACCTACGACAAATATTCAAATTTCATTAAAATCAAGTCCACATTCACCAATTTACTCTCAAACTACTATTTCTAGCCTAATCCAACCAAAACATAACTAAACGGGCCACTAATTCGGGTTTGGTAAAACCGACCCGAAACTTCAAACGTGCATAACTTTCGCGTTAGATAACGGAATCGAACGATTCCAGTGGCCACGTACTCCTCTAATAACCTATTTTAACCTACCAAAAGAAATTTTAAAACAAACGACCGTAGCTAGGTCAAAAATTAGAAAACTCGAATCTGCCCTTTACCCAGAATTTTCCCTATTTTGATTTTTCATCAACTTTGCCCAATTCCTCGCTAATCCATCTTATTCTAACCTATTAAGCGTAATTTAATACAAATTAGGGCTTCCAAATTCAGAAACCCGAAATTCACAGCACACACCTCACGGTTTTCACTCAGAAAACAGGGGTACTCCAGCCCTCCATGGATCGCCCCTCACACACCACTCAAATCTCCCAAATTTTTGTCACAAAACAACCATAGAATCGATCCAACCCGCAGACCACTCCTCAGCCGAGCAACAGAGAGAAAACAGGGAGGAGGAGCTACCTGTTTTCGGTCGGATCAGGCGCGGAAAAAGCCGAACCGAGCTCTGGCTTCAACTCGCCGGCGTCTGCACGTCTGAACGGTGGCCGGAGCCGTGGTCGCCGTCGGAGGGAGGTCGCTCGCGCTCTTCTCTCGTCGGGGCTCGGGTTACAGAGGCGAAGCAGAATGGCTTCTTCGTGAAGCCATTCTGTTTCTATATTATTTTTTTTTTATTTTTATTATTTTAGTTAAATGACTAAATTGCCCTAACCTATTTGAACTTCCGTATCTCCGTTAATTTCGCGTCCACTCGACCTAAAATTTTAGAAATCATCTTCCAAATAAAATCCCAAGTTTTAATAAACTAAATAACCCGTTAAATTCCATAAATTGACTCTCCAATCCTTCCTTTCTAAATTTAAATAATTTTAAGATCCATAACTTAATTAAATCTAAAGCAGTAAACATTGAGGAAAAATTCTCAGGTGTTACACCAAGAGCCAAGAAAGTTCAGTCATATCACTTTCTCGACCAACGTGCACCATTTTAGCTATATTTTTTCATCCCCATCCAGTTAACCCTTGATTTTTGGAGGGTGTTTCCATCATCTCTAGGGTAACATTCCATTAAAATTTTAGCTTCATTGGAGCTATTTTGATAGAGTGGTTTGATCTGGAAGTTCACCCATTTATCGGCCAAAATTATTTACAACTGATAGTGTCTTTTGTCATTCCATCTTTTGAAGCGCATCACACGGATCTGTCACTCCTAAAAAAAATTCGATGGAGTTTTTCTAACATATTTTCAAGTTTCTATTTTGCAGGAGTATCTTATAATGAAGACATTAAAGACATCAAATCATGTGGAAAATTCTTAGTGGACATTACCTTGGTGAAGCCTAAATGGATGATGAAGCTCACGTCGAAGGATTATTCGACTTTCCAAACAAATCTGCCTTCAAACTGACTTCCGAGGAGTATTAGCAATATTTAGCAGACTTAGTTATTTGTTTTGGAAACATGTGCTTTATAAAGAATGTAGTTGACATCTCAAGGTTTCTAGAATAAGTTGAATCGAATTGGACATCATTTGCTTGGCAAACCAAACCGATTACATAGAGGATTTTTCTCACAAAGAAGTCTGAGCCCATGGCCGATTCTAGACTCCATTAGGCAACTTTGTGGTTATCTTATTTTATGTCTTTGCTGAACAATAGGTGTGTTAATTTTGCAAATTTGATGGTGGGGACCATCTAGTGATAAGGAGAGAGCCATATGGCAAGAGGAGACCCTAAAGTGCTTGGTTTTCTCATTTGATCAAGCATTGCCCCCCAGCCCCCTTCCCTCCCCACCCAATCCAAGCCCATGGCCGATTCTAGACTTCATTAGGCAACTTTGTGGTTATCTTATTTTATGTCTTTGCTAAACATTAGATGTGTTAATTTTGCAATTTTGATGGTGGGGACCATCCAGTGATAAGGAGAGAGCCACATGGCAAGATGAGACCATAAACTATTTGGTTTTCTCATTTGGTCGAGCATTCTCCCCTCCCCTTAAATTTTTACTTCTTTCATAAGAGCTATGGGTAGAAATCCTAATTCTCTTGGAGGCATTATTTATACATTCCTTAAGTCTTGTAATCTTCAGCTGATGATGATTGAAAATATGTGGTGAAGTCTTCTTTTACCAAGCTTGAAGTTTACTTTAAGTTGCCATGCCTCTTTATTGGTGAGTAATATCCAAGTAGGTTATGTGAAAAGTGAATCTATCATTTGTGTAACACTCCCGAACCCACCCCAGCTCAGTGCGCTACTTTGCTCACACTTACTACATTTAAAACAGAGTCTAAAATAATTTTTGATAAAATTTTGACTCGATTTTCAGATTTTTCAAACCCTCGAAAATGGTTGGAAAATGTGCGTAAAATACGTGCCAAACATGTTGAAAAAGATAAGGTTAAAACATATTTGAAAAAACAAAATTTTTAAAAAAATTGGGTTGGCCATCATGGGCGCCGCGCGCGCTAGTGCCAATCGATCGGCACCCTCTCAGGTGCGCGATCAATGAACAGGGAATTCTGCAGATCGATCGGTGGTGGGCGCTGCGCGCGCCTACAGCGTGCGTACTCCCTCGGCCACCAGCGCCCTTCTTCAATATTTTTCCATTTTTCTCCAAACCACTCACACCAAAATCACCCAAAACTTACTCCAAACATTCCTGACATTTCCGACTCCTTGACACGTAAAAATCACGGAAATCCGACTCTAAATTGTCAACGAAAACGTAGAAATCGTTAAAAACTGACATCGTCTACTTTACTAAAAACCGAGCAGCATAACGATTAAATTTTCTAAAACCCAAATTCTGCAACCCAAACTTTTATACCAGAGTTCCAAAACAATATTCACAAGTGTTTCAAACCTATTAATATTTACACAAAATAAAATCTAACAAAGTACTAATAAACAATCCAAAATACCCAACCATACACATCCCCGAAGACTATGATTGAGGTGCCCCGACAACTGCCCGCACTGGTATGCCACATGCGCCGCTGACTGCCGTGTAATCCTGGGCTCCCTAATCTAGCTCACCTGAATATATGTCGTTACCTACACTACAGAACACAAAAAGTAAGCATAATGCTTAGCAAGTAGGGAACAATGCAAGTCAACATACACAATGTACCCACAGCCCTAACACATGTAGTTTCTAACTCTCGGTTGTGTTCATTTCATTTTCTTTTCATTACTCTTTCACTTTCACGTGTGAGTCAAGCGGATACCTATCCTATTAGGATGGTCACGCATTGACACCGCAGAGCTAGATCTGAAGCACACATCGTGTTCACACACAAGACGGCCATACACGACCTCCTCCCATACTCGATCTCATAACCTTCTAGTGCTTTCTTACTAGGACGTCAACATCGAAGCGTTATACTTGATCGCTGAACCTTCTAGTGCTTTCTTACTAGCATCTTAACATCAAAGCGTTCCCGTCTTACGTATTTTCTTCTGTATTTCTTTTGTAGAGACCCTCTCGAATTGTCCTATTTCATGCATCATATATCAACGAGGCGACTCCACCAAAAGACTGCATTACATTACATATTTTCTTATCTTTTTAGATTTCACTCTCATAGTTTGCAAACAATGTTCAAAACACGTATTTTCGTAGTTGGAAAACAATGATGCATGCCACACAAAACAAAACACAACAATAAGCAAACAATCCCTACCATTTCATGGTGTAGGCCCGAAGGCAAAACACATACATTCCACTACTTACCTGATTGCTCGGTATGTGTTTGCTTACTTCGTCCAGTTAAATTACTCGCTCGATAACCTAACTGTAACGACCCCTTATCCCAGCAAGATATTGTCCACTCTGGGGATTGAGCCGTAATACAATATCCTCCCCTCACGACTTTGTTTGGCGAAGACTTCCCAGTCGGTCACCCAACCTGGTACTACTCTCGTCGAAGTACTTTTAACTTCGGAGTTCTTATGGGATCCGCTGTCAATTGTGCTCCAAAACGCGTCTTGCTATCTTGGGAGGGTCTCTTTACATATGTTTCATTTTCACATACTTCTCCAAGCGATGTGGAATTGTGACGACCCCTTTTTACGACCCGTAGCCTTCCGGTTTGCCCGCGCGGACGTACCGCCATATAGGTTCCAGTTCGTGCAGCCATCGTACACATACTTACACATCCGAGTTATCATAATCACCCCTTTCGGGGGCCCAACATCCTCGTTGGCCACATTTCCGGTTGGGTATAGAGTCGGGCGCGGACTTAGGTAGTTGGGCGTGCTGTGCGGGCGAGTCGTTGGGTGCTCGGTGTGCGCATCGACTTGCTAAAAGCACGCACTGGGTAATGAGGGGTGCATAATTTTGATATTTTTGCACTTGTTTGCATCTCCATGCATGCAACTTCTTGATTTTTTTATTCATGTTGTGATGGCTCTTTCTCTCACATCTTTATGACCAAACCATGAGGGGTTTGTACTTTGGGTTTACTTGATCTTCTAATGAATCCTGGTTCTTAGCTTTGAGTTTGGTTGTACCTTGATTCGTATCATTCATTTTCCCTTTGAAGAGATTCGTCCTCGAATCTCCATGATCATGCACAAAGAAATTCACACTAAAAAATGAATTAAGATAAAAAAAATCAAATCTTTGGAACATGACGCTATTTTTCTCACTTCTTCCTCAATTTTTTTTTTCACCTTTTGTACCTCAACTTCATACTCTTTTGGCTCATGGTTCAACAATACCTTTTCCTCTTAAATACCATGGATTTCTTGGACAATTTCCTCCATTGGACAATTATTTTCTCTTGTTGAAATTCCACCTTAAAAATTGGTTTCTTTTTAAGAAAACTAACCTCCTCTTTTATGTACTCCTTGGTCGGTGGAAAAATAGTTTGGTTGTACCTTGTTGAAATTCCACCTTAAAAATTGGATTTCTTTTTAAGTCCTTGCACTCTTGAAAAATTGCTTCTTCCTCAAAAGGTTCGATTTTTAGCGGAAAAATAACCTCTTCTTTCTAGTGCTCTTCGGCCGCTTGTTCCTTCAACTATTATTTTTTTTTGCCTCTTGTGCCTTCTCGTATTTCTTCATCATCATGTCACAAAGTTGTTCAATCTTTCTCAACAAAGCTTTGCACTCTTGGATTTGCTTTCGTCGATTGTATCTTTCCTTTTCCTCTTCTTGGATTCTTATGTATTGTATTTGACCGATTCTACTCATGTTGTAAAGTTCAAAATGAAGAACAATCAATAAATATAGAAAAGAACAAATTTAACTATCAAAGCAATGTTAGTTAAACCGAACTTTCTCACTCCCACATGTGTTTACTCTCAAATAATGTCACTCTACTCGTGTTTCACTCAAAATATGGCTTTTATAAAATAATCTCATCCTCTTGCATTTTACTTCTCAGTTTTCCATTTAGCTCTTTATGTGAAAACTTGCTCAAAAGAAAATATTCAACAAGCAACAACAAACAAGATCAAACTTTTAAGCTAAAAAGTCCAACCTCCAAGATTAGTAGAATCAAGGAACTTTGAAACAAATAAGAACAATCAAGGAAGGAAAGTTTGTTAATATTCAAGGAAGAAAATAACAAAGTACAAGAGCAAATTAGAATTGATGTTTCCAAATAACGAGAATAATTATATTAACAAAATTAAAGATCAATCAATATTCCAAGAAAAATAGAAGAAATTGAAAGTAACTGAATCAAATGATATTGGAAGACAAGTAATGATATCACCGGAATTTAAAAATCAAATATTCAAGAATAAGAAATTGCAAGAACAATTCTCAAGATTAATAACTATGATTGAAATTTTAAGAATAAAATTTGAAACTTTGAAAATAAGAGTCGAAGCTTTACGAGCAAAGTTTGAAACTTTAAGAACAAGAAATAAATTTCTGGAATGAAATTGGAACTTTAAGTGTAACACCTGGTTTCAATATAAATCAAAATAAATTATTAAACGGAGGTATATAATCTTAAGGTTTAAAAATTGAGTGAAATGTTGATTAGGTTATTAAGTGACTAGGCAGGGGCAAGATGGTAATTGCGAATTTATATTGTGGATAACGTATTTAAGGGAAGTGTTAATGAGGTAGCCGCCACTGTTTCATTTCATTTCCTCTTCCACTCTCAGCTCCTCAGCTTAGCAGAGCGCGATAGGAGATCCTCTTCGATCCCTCCAGCGATTTCCTCAGAACTAGGTGAGTTTTGCTTCTATTTCTTGCTACATTGTAACTGTCGAGGGTTGATAAATGGAGTTTTGAGAATGAGGTATGTGAGTGCTAGTTTCAGTTTATGAGTTGAATCGGGAATGCACTACGATTAGGGCTTCCAAACTAATTTCCTTAGCTTTCTGGGTAGCTAGAAAGAAGTTTGACGAAAGTTTAAATTAATGTTCGATTTATGGAACTAGGTTTGAGCAAACTCCCGAGGGAGAGGTTTCAACAAGCTTCCCAGGAGACCAGGTAAGTGAAGTTTGCTCTTGCCTTCGGGCCTACATCACAAAACGTTAGGGTTATGATTACTTGTGTGAATCTGTATTCTATGCATCATGTTTTTAAAACATACGAAAATGAATTTGAATGCATGATTGGCATGGTAAGGATTGAACATATTGAAACAGTCATGAGAATCAGTTTCACTGTTAAGGGAATTAATCCACCCCTTAATGAGACAGGGATGTATGTACTTTGGGAGAGTTGATCCAACTCCCAATTTCACAGGGGGATCTGAACAGGAGAATCAGTTTCACTGTTAAGGGAATTAATCCACCCCTTAATGAGACAGGGATGTATGTACTTTGGGAGAGTTGATCCAACTCCCAATTTCACAGGGGGATCTGAACAGAAACGAAGCATGAGCAACTGAGTTGAGAAAGTAGAAATTGCATATTAGGAATTTATATATCGTTGTTTCATTTCTTGTTGGCTTTACTTACTTAGCATTAGGCTAATAGATGAGTTTTGTGATGTAGGTGTTGAGGACACTGCAGGTGAGTTTCCTGAGTGCACTGAAGATTGATGTGGTTGGAGGAGTACATCCACGTCTCGGCTTGGTAAACTGATGAGGCGGGTTAACTGGTGTCAGCAGTTGTTGAGGTTTAGTAGATAACGATTGGTTTGAGTATATTGAGTTTTCATGACAGTAGAAATTTTAGCATTTTGAATACGTTTTGAGATCTACTGATACTAGTAATCTGTTGAGTTTTAAACGTTGATTTTTACTGGATTTGACTAATGCTATGGTTGAGTTGTTTCTGAATGGTTTTCGAGAAGCAAGCAAATTCCTTTCTGTAGATAGTGTTGTGTTTTATGTCATCCGGTGATGTCGAGTGTTTTGGCTCGTAGGATGATATAGGTGTTATGTTTTGTCGTTTAGTGACCGGAAGACAAATTTTACGTTTTGTCGTTTAGTGACTGGTTGACAAATTTTACGTTTTGTCGTTTAGTGACCGGAAGACAAATCTTACGTTTTATCGTTTAGTGACCGGAAGACAAATCTTATGTTTTGTCGTTTAGTGACCGGATGACAAATCTTACGTTTTGTCGTTTAGTGACCGGATGACAAATCTTATATTTTGTCGTTTAGTGACCGGTGGGGGTCTTCAAATGGCTTTCCCCTTTTTGTTGACTTTGTTCAGCGGACGATGAATTTGACTTTTGCAACCTTTAAAGTGTTTTCACGAGTTAAACCTTTGCTTCTTAACCGATTGTTTCTTAACGTTTTCCCACGCTTATTTCGACATGGCTTTGTTTAATTTTATTTTTGTTTAAACGATTTCCGCTGCAAGTTTTCATGTTTTATCAAATGTCCAAATTTTGAATTTTGAACGAAGTTTTAATTTGGTCCAAGTTTTCATAGAAAGTTTCGGACTTATGAGTAACAAACCGGGTTCAGTAAACTCAGGGTGTTACATTAAGAATTCTAATTAAAATTTCAAAAATGAAATTCGAAACTTCAAGATCAATAATCGAAATTTCAAGAATGAAATTTAAGGCTTTAAGAATAAAATTTGAAACTTTAAGTATCATAATCAAAATTTTAAGAATGAAATTCAAAACTTTAAGAATAAAAGAAATATTGAATTGTTTTTTGATTATGAAGAATTTCAAAAAAGAAATTCGGGGAAGAAGAGATTGACAAAATAAAAAAGATAGCGCTTGAAAGTCTTTGCTCTGATACCAAATTATGAAAAACACAAGTATATCAAACCTGAGAACCTTCAACAACTCGGAATAAAAACTTAGGAATGCCTTTGAATCAAGTATGAGGAACTTGATCTCAATTGAATCTTGCCGATAGAATCAAAGTTATCAAGTAAGAGGAGCTTGATCCAAATCAAACTTGTTGGTAAGAACCAAACCTATCAAGTGATCTTCCAAGCTTTGACTTGAAGAAGACTTATTTCTTTATAAAGAATCAAAGAGAAAATTCTCACAAAAAGACTAAAAACCAGAAGCTTTAATCAAAAAGCATTCATCATAATTGTCACGACCCGAGGATGAGCCAGAACAGAATTGTTGTAACACCCGGGGTTTTTAGGGAAAATTGGAGAGAAAATAACAGATTAATAAATTGGTTGTTTTAATTAATTTAAAAGAAAAGTAAATGGTTTTTATTTAGGTTCAGGTATTTCTCATTCATTTAAGCCGAGGGTTAGGTTAAATTAATAACGAGATTTAACGAAATTCGAAGAGGCCGAAAGTACGGGAGGGCAAATCGGTAATTGATGATTTGTTAATGTTTAATAGAAATTATTATTGATTATTATTATTATTAAATAATAAAATAAAACAACAGAATGGCTTTACCATTCTGTTGTTCTCGTTCGTGCCCGACGCCTAGGGGAAGCAGGGGAAACGAAGGCGAGGGGGGAGGCGACGCGGCACCGAACGCCGACGACTCCCGACGATCTCCGGCCAGACATCGGCGGCGAGCTGTTCCCGGCCGTCTTCGCGCACGAACCGACAGGTAAGGTTTGGTTTTTATGCCCTGTTTCGGTTCTGTTCAAGGCCGACGGTGACGAGCTCGATTGAGCTCCGATTGCCGGCCGTTTTTGGTTGCTCTCGGCGTCAATTTGCCGAGCTCGGTGCTGCCAAGGGTTTCCGAGCAATGGGGAGCTCGTATTGAGTGAAAAACCGAGAGCTAGGTTTTTGGGAGCAATGGTTTTGTGTGGAATTCCGAGTTTTTCTTGTTAGGTTATGTTAATTGGATGTTAGAGGGATTGATTGGTGAAGAAATTGATGAGAATTGAGGAAAAATTGGAAAAGGGAAAAATTCCTGGTTTAGGCAGCTCGGGTTTTGGGGATTTTGACCTAGTTAGGGTTAGTTGTTTTGAAATTCCTTTTGGCAGGTTAAAATAGGTTATTAGAGGAGTACGTGGCCGCTGGAATCGTTCGATTCCGATAACCGACGCAAAAGTTATGCATGTTTGAGGTTTCGGGTCGGTTTTTACCGAACCCAAATTGGTGGCCCGTTTCAGTAGGTTTTTGTTGGATTAGGCTAGAAATAGTAGTTTGAGGGTAATTGGTGAATGTAGGCTTAATTTGAATGAAGTTTGATTAATTGTAGTTAGAGTTAGTTTAAATATTCTTTAGAAGTGAATAGTGATGTTTAAGTGAATTTTGTGAATGTGATAGGTTACCGAGTGGGCAAATGTACATAGCCAAAGCGAGTAAGTGCGGTGCCAGAGTTCAGGTAAGTAGAGGATGTTTGTTTTGCTTTCGGGCCTACACCACGGAACGGTAGGATTTATTTGTTTGTTGTTTGACCGTCTTCCTTGTTGGTTATTTGTTGTTGATGTTTTGTTGTCTTCTTTGTCGGTCAAGCATTGTTGTGGTTGTGTTGGTTGTTTCATTTGGTGTTGTGTTGGTCGTTTTTTTTGGTATGGCATACTTGAAGCATGCATCATTGTATATCACGCTAGGTACGAGCATTGGCATAGTTGGCATTGTGAGTATGAATGTAATCAGATAAGAAAATTTTAATGCATCTCGAATAAGTGCCTTGTCGGGTTGAGGTTGCTGGTAATAGCACCCCGAGGGGTACTCTATGAGAGAGGGCCTGCTAAAACATGTATTGCATTTCGAATAGTGTGCCTTGTGGGGCTGAGGTTGCTGGTAGTAGCACCCCGAGGGGTACTCTATGAGAGATGGTTGGCTAAAACATTTAATCCTGAATAGTGTGCCTTGTCGGGCTGAGGTTGCTGGCAGTAGCACCCCGAGGGGTCCACTATGAAGGATGGTGGTTCGAGTGTGGCCATCCTAGACGGTTATGAGATGTGTGCCAACTCGTTCCACACGGCTTAAGAAAGATTAAAGCAAGAGTAATGCAACGAACAACAAATAAGCACAACTGAGTGATAGAAACTGCATGTATTAGGTTGATTGCATTGTGTGTTGTCGTGTTATGTTGAGTCAGTTTGTTGAGTTGCATTGGGTGGTGTTGTGTTGTTGTGTTAGGGTAGGATGGTGTGTGCATTGTTATTGTTATTATTTGTTACTCCCTACTTACTAAGCGTAAGCTTACGTGTGTGTGTGTGTTCTGTGGTGTAGGTGACGACTGGAGTACAGATTAGAGCTACGAAGAAAGCTAGGATTGGGACGCAGTCGTTGATGTACGCTGTATGCCGGTGCGGGCAATTGTCGGGGCGACTCCACCATGGTCTTCGGAGATGTGGACTTTGTATTTTGATAGCGTATTGTAGATGTCTGTTGTTGTATATAGTTAAGTTAAGGGTGATATGTCGCCCTATATTGTGGTCTTTCTTCAATTAGGGTTGTTAATATTTTAGTTTAACTCTTTTCTGCTATTTGGAGATTTCTCATGCCGTATGCTGGATAGTTGGTTGGTTAGGAGTATTCTGGAACTGTTTGGGAATTGATTTATTGCAGGTACTTAGCATTTTGGGAGGCGCTATTTTCAGGCGTTACTTTGCCGAAATTTTCGGGAAAGATGTCGTGGCGCTTAAAGGTTAGGATTAAGGGGAAGAGTCTAGGCAGCTAGGTATGACGTAAAGAGTTTCAGGAGATTTAGTTTTAAATCCTAGAGTGTTAGGTTTATTTTGTATGAGGTTTTAATGTGGGATTGGTTAGCAAGTAGCGCTCCGAGCCAAGGTGGGTTTGGGGGCGTTACAATTGTCAGGTCGGGCGACCTGATTACCGAGAACGGAACTCGATCACCTAGCCCCATGCTAGATTTGACAGCGAAAGTCTTAAAGTAATTACAGCTAAACCCACATAATGAAATCCCAAACAGATAGTGCAATAATATAATATACTTAAAAATATCCAATCGTGCAGGAAAGTAAAGAAAACTAAATTCACGAGTTAGAGTTACAATTCCAAGTTCACAAACTAAATCAATACGAAGGAAATACAAATAAAGTTCTGCTGGAAATGAAAACACTAGCCTCCTCTGATCTTTACCAAGCTATCCACTCATCTCTTTACCTGGATTGAGAGGAGATTGTTGGGGTGAATGACTAACTCAGTAGAAATATTATACATAGTGCATCTTGTTCCAAAAATGGGTTTTCTATTTTTATTTTAAAATCGTTACTACACTTGAACTATGCATGAGTAATAAAACAGTTAATAAAATCTCTTTCTTTATTTTTTAGCAAAACTAGCTCCACGAGATCTCAAAGAGGTCGAGATAAAATCGCCACATACATAGGTGATTATAAAGCTAAAATAACCCTCACCGTTATCCATAGAAAACATTATCAATGAAAAAAGAGTATCACACAAGGACCACTTCGGTAAACTATCCATAGAAAGACAGTGATCCGAAAATCAAACAACTTCTCATGAGGCTGAAGAAAACCGTGACGGCGATCCGAAGATCTAGCCCATCACCCAAGTGGTCGGCGATTGACAGTTTGCCACGACACCAACTCAAACCATAAATACCCGGATCAGGTTTAGGGATTCAAAAACCAAGGAGCACGTCATCACTGCCCTATTGCTAGTTTTTCATACGTGCATACAATACCACCTTCACGCAACAGAAGGTGTATGGAATAGCCTCGTGATGCTTTGATGCTAAGACTGCTCAAAGTATCAAGAGTATTCATCCTCCCAACATAACACAGCAAAACTCAAATCATGTAATGTTGAAAAAAAAAAACATGAGAAAACCATACATATAAAAATTGACGTGCTGGCAACCAATCCCCATCATACTTTTATAAGTGACAACCCACCCAAGTAACATTCTTGAAAATAATGCAATGCAATGCAGATAGCATAAAATTCGTACCTCGACGATGACTACTCATCTTTCTTATTAGAATGGCAACATCTGCTACTGGCTCAAAGTCAGTAAACTCGTCCAAGCCTATAAAGAAAACCAAAACCATGAACATCCCACTCAAGACTAAGGGAAGACACTATGATGGGTCCTATACCGGAACAAGGAGCACAATCCGACAACCTATGAATGGCTGTGAGCTTCGCCGACCTCTACACCTTACGCAATCGACCAAACTGGCATGTGTTCGACCTCGCAATCCCCAAGGCTGGTCTGCGATCATCCTGACCTATCCGTCCTCGGCCTCAGTGGTTGCCCAGACTTTTTTTTCTGTCGTCCTCTGCAGTCACCCTGGACTAATCAGCGACACCCGCGAACTGCATGAATTGAATCGACTCTTCGCCTGGTTGCCCTGGCTTCATCCAAGTCGCCCATGGCGGCGTTTCAGTGACATTTCGTTGTAGAAATCGTTTTCTATTTCCCCAATTTTTGCTCGCATTAAGCCATTTACCCTGCAAGGACTTCACATACACCAATATACTTTCAAAATCACTAACAATAGACACTTAATTTCTCATTCTATACCCAATGATATGCAATATGAATATAATGCATTTGTCACACAACTCATGCTATGATTTATCAGTCAATGCATGTAAATGTACCCATGTTGATAAGTGAATCAATGCATGTATGTGGCATATTATTTAAATGGTGTCGTTATCAAGTACCATAATATATTTAATGAATACTAATATGCACGATCATAATCCATCATAAACAAAGCTCCACACATCTATGTAACACCATATTGGTGATATTTCCAATAAGCATGCACATCTCAACACAAAATACATACCTCATGAAGGCTAGAGATTCATAAACCAAGGGAGATTTACAGTCACTCCTGTTCTATTTACTACACTTTACATACGACACATAAACATATAAATACCTAGCAATATATATTGGGTTTGGATGTGACAAATAAATATCTCTTGCAATACCTCTTATATATATAGATAATTTAAGCATATATTCTATGCATACATTGAACACACACACACACACACACACACACACACACAGACATTAATAATGTAGCGGGTATCATGCAATTATTGTTATTTAACGAGCAAAATGATGCATGAATTATGGTCATACATCTTCCTAGATGTCCTCTAATCATGTTCAAATATATATCAAAGGAAAGGACAAAAATGTTTACAAAATGGGTTAAAAATGTATGCTGTAACAAATGTTGTAGCATTGCTTTGGCGCTGCACTACCAGACAGCTCAATTTCTACCTTAAATACTATACAAGAGAGCCCCAGTGCCAAGAAGGAGCATTGTTGCACTTAGTTATTGGTAGACAACTATGTTTCACCTGAAACTTGTGCTGGAGCGCCTGGTAGGAGCGTTGTAGCAGCAGAACACTATTTTTCGCGAGTTCAACTTGTTTTCTGAATTAAAAAAACCCAATAATTTGCCAAAATCATTGTAAATTCCACCACTCTTTCAACTATTTTAACCCAAAACTAACATTAAACAACAATCAATAAATTCCAAAGACAAATCTTCACCTAAATCATGCAACCAATCTAGATTAGCAAATCTATAAGGTTAGAATTCTTACCTCTAACTTCTCATTCTTCCATTCACTTTTAAGGCTTGATTCTCATATCTTTTGGGTTCTCTTGGAGAGAACAACTTTTAGTAGAACTTCAAATTCAAAATCTTTCTTCTTCTCCTCCTTTTATTCTTTTGTTCCACTTCTCTTTCTTTTTTCTCTTTTCTCCTTTCTCCTCTCTCTTTCCCCAGCCAAGAAGCATTACTTGTTCTTCCATTCTAGCAAGTTCTCTCCTAAGTTTATCCATTCAATGTACGAAAAGACAAATTAAAGGATTGAATTTACCATTTTATTAATTTTCTCCTTGAAACTGTGCTTTTTTAACCTTTAATGTCCATAAAATCTCTAAATTATCTAAATCAATCATGTTTTAAGTACTATTAACTTAATTTAATAAATCTTTATTATTCTTAAGATAATTAACATAATAAGAATAATTAATGGATTAATTTACCATAAATATTCTTTAGTTATGCATTAATCACATAAGTAATCACTAATCTTAAAGTGACACGTCACACTATCCTATTGTCGATATTTTTTTCTTAAAATATTAAAACATATCAAACAAAGTCCACACATGACCTTCTTCATGCTCCTCAAGTGTGACTCTAACAATTACTATTAATCACCTAAAATCAAAAGTCCTAATTTGATTATTTCCCTATATACTATATTGACTTTATAGATGCATAACTTTTTATCCTCATATTGTATTTACTTAATTCCAAAGTCAACTTTTAGCATAAGATGTCTAGCTTGTGACTTTAAAATAGTTTGGGATTCTGAGCACAATAACATCTTCAATTAACCTTAAACAATGGCTATAGTTATAAAAAGCACTTCGACTCACTTTTGTACAAAAATTAACATCTTTCCATGCACCTCAGCAATTAGTTTAGTTTCACCCCTATTTGATAGCTTATAATTTTGGTTTAGAATCATATCCTCAATTTGTAAGTTAATTTTGTTTCCAAAATAATATAATTTGAATGACTCTCCAATGCAATGGCCTATAGCTATGATTTAAAACCATTTCCAATTTAGTATTGTTACTACTCACAATATATTATTCTAACCACCAAGGCAATCACAAGATGTTTTATGGATCCTTTATTTAGCATAAATGAATCAAACTTCTTGTATTATTGTTGTGAGACGTGTTTCAATCCATACAATTTTTTTTTTCACTCTACACACAAGATGTTCCTTTCCTTTGATGACAATACCTTTTAGCTATTACATGTATTTATCCTCTTCTAGTTCATCACACGCAAGAAGGTAGTTTTTACATCGAGTTGCTCAATCTTTAAGTCTATAGAGGATCCAATGATGACATTTTCACAGCATGTGAAAATATTTCCTCAAAATCAACACATTTCTTTTGGCCAAAACCTTTTACGACTAGCTATGTCTTATACTTAGGCTGTGAATTTTTATGTTCTGCATTGAGTTTTTATACCCATTTAGAAGTTCAACCAGCTTGTGAGTATGATTCTCAAACAACTATCTTATTTCATCTTGCATCTCATCTAACTAATTCTTTTTGTGTTAATGCTCTATAACTTCCTTGTAGCACTTAGATTCATCACCATCGGTGATCATTACATGCTCATTTATGGAGTATCTTCTTGATGGTTGATGGTCTCTTATTGACCTTCTTAAATCTGCTCCTATAAATGATTAGAAGAAGTCTCTATTTCTCTCGCTTTATCACTAGATTATACATCTCCCCCATCAATTTTTTTTTGGATCAACTCTAATTTAGGTGTTCATCAGCGATCTTCACATATTTCTTCATGTTTTCACTAGTCTGATCTTCAAAGAAGACAACATTTTGACTTCAAACAATTTTTTTGTCAACCAAATTTTAAATTCTATATCTGAATGCATGATGAACTTCCAAACGGGGAATTGGAAGTTTAGAATGCTTTCTCAGATTTGCACTGTTTGGACGGAACAAATAGCCGATTCCAACAGATATAACTCATGCTTTTAGATATGAAATTTTGATAGCTTCTAGCTAAGGAGTGGACAATGACCCCTTGAGAGACGATATCTCCGTCATATGGATGATCTTGATGCGATTTTTGGACAAAAACTTCATCTAGATGGGAAAAATAATTCTTCCAAAATTTGAAGTGAAAATCGGGTTGTTTGATAGTTTTGTGCTCCTTTACGGGTATGTTCTTAAGAAAGTAGAGAGAAAGGAACAATAGTAGGAGAGCTTGATCAAAACAGTCAAAAGTTAAAGTTCAACTTGTTTTACAAAAGATAATAGGATATGACTCAACGAAAGGGGATTGTAGGTTTTCGCATTCAAGCAAAGGGAAAAACACATGACTAGTTTTTTAAATTGATTAAAGATAATTACAACAATAGCCTAGAGGGCTATTTAATCCCAAAATTTGTTGGTGAGACCTAGAGAGAGAGAATTACAAGAAAACCCTTCAAAGGATAAATCTGTTAAGTGAGAAGGAACCTCTTCAAATGACACCACTTCGCATGGCACCCCTATGGTTTCCCAATGGCCCTTTTTGCCTTCCCAAGGCTTTGACCGTCATAAAACATCAGCCTTGGTCATGCATTACTTGGCTTTCATGAAAGAGGGATGAGTCTAAGTTGGTCTTGGGCTTTGCTTGCTTGGGCTTCTCCTTGCACTTTAAGCTTGTTCCTCCTCCAAGTTGCAATAGACTCCAAGTCCAATACTTATCCTATGAGCTATGATCTATAATGCAAAACTCATACACGTATACTCACTTAGCTTATTAGGATAAGCCGAGTGAGAGTTACAACTACATGTATATAAATGAAATAAAAACAACATAAACAAAGTCCAAAGTAAAAACACAACTAAAACATATTTACTGGACAGATTAAAGGTTGGTCTCTAAACCTCAAAGATACTATGGATCAGCCCACCATGAGCTAGGTGGTCGTGGGCTTCACGGCTAAGTCCAATCTTGGCTTCTTCATCCGTTGGGCTCTTTTGGAAGAAACAAAACTCTCTGTAATGGATCTGGTTGTCATAGCAAACAATGTTTAATTTTAATGAACCAGCCTATTTAAGAAACCTTGGGAAATCAGCTATAATATTCATGAAGAGCACTTTTTGTTTTAAGATTTTGGAAGATTTTGAAAATCGCGACATAGTCTTTAGAGGTCATATTCCAGGCAGATTTGGAATATTTCAACAATCCCCTCAACTTGTGCTTTTTTTTTTTTCCACTTGTGCTTCATCATATTAAACTCCTAATTAAATTTAATTGCTACATGGTTGAAATTGAGACATTGGATACTCTTTTTACGTCGATGACCCACAAAACCAATACTAGCAATATTGTTAAAGATTCTCAATGGTTGAATGTTAATTGATGGATCTCGTGGCACATCATCCTCCTAGGGTTGGAAAGGATTTGTCCTCAAATCCAAATTTTCCTTAAATTTATGAACTCTATTTTTCTTAATAAATCCAAACTTGTAAGCCATAGTAAATGTAAGTTCAAACACTCTTTTGAGATCCTTGCCTCTTAGAAAGAATTTGAGCTTCCTCCGCTTGAAAAGCCATTTCAACAAATATAATAAGAAAATGCCCACGTGAACTTCATCTGAGAAGATCTCAATGCATTTCTTTGGATGTACAAGATTAACTCCACTTAAAGTTTGCCAAACAAAGTTAGCTTCACCATACTTCCATAATGATAAAATATTTTAATACTTAATTTCAAACCACCCACAAGTAAAGCTGTCTTTATGGAACCAAATGAGTGATGCCATAATGAATTCACATAATATGGGTCCCTATTTAATAAAAAAAGTCAAATAAACTTGTTTAATAAAAAGTACCTTCATTAAGGATTGTGGAGTTACTTCCCTTCCTCGATTTTCTTCTTCTTGACACATGATAGTTAAAGATTTTTCTATTGTCAAGAGAAAATGTTCCTCTTGACCATGAGCTACCTTACTTGATCCTTCATCCATACTTGTTGCACCAAAGTGATGTTGTCCTTAAAATGGTGGTTCTTGGCCACTTGTTCTTGCGAACAAAGTTTATCGACCGATTTAGATTCCATAACGAGCAAAGGACCTTCATGAGAATAAATGATGATTTCTTCCACCAAATCCACCTCTTTGGTTGATGCTAAGAAGGTGTCTATACCTTCCACTTTAAGAATAGGCTCTTTGAAATGCTGTCAAATAGTAAAAAAATTCATTGGAAACACTAGGGGATTGCATTTCTTCAATACCAAAATAAACTTCACCATTCTTGGTTTCATCTCCATCATCTTCTTCAATAATTTCTTCCATTTCACTTTGTGGACTTAAAGTTTGAAGAGTCTTACGACGCTGATCCTCCTTCTCTGAAGTTTTTGAGATATATCAAACATCAACTTTTGTATTTATCAAGTTGATCTAGCAGGTTTGATTCACCTCTCATCGATGATTATTGTGTGGTTGCTCACCGTTTTGCTCCATGGCTTCGTGTATATTTTGATCCACTTATTGTATTCATGATGAAGATGAATTAGTACCAGATAATAGATTAATAAGGAAATAGAGGCTCTGATACCAAATGGAAATTTTAAGGTGATCTTCCTTTATGTCTCTACAATAGACCCTCAAAATATCACAGTCTAAGTTGCTGAGACGAAAAGGTTATGATGAGAATGGTAGAGATCGTCGAATGGCAAGAATTGCACTCTTTAGTTGAAAAATGGACCCACTTTTAGAGGGTAAATTCTATATCAAATATGGACGATCTTGATGCAATTTTTGGACAGAAACTTCCTCTACATGTCAAGAATACTTTCTCCGAAATTTGTAGCCAAAAATATTGTGGAAAAAGTGTTATGGACGTAGTAACCAAATTTGTCCGAATAGGTGTTAAAATTGCACGTATTGACTTCTATTGCCACATTTGTAAGTGTAACACCCGGTTTCTATTAACCGATTTGCCTTTTCTATTTATAGAGAATGTTTTAAAAAAAATTGAAATTTGAGTGATTTAGTGATTAGGTTAATAAGTGAATGAGTAAGGATAAAATGGTAAATTGAAATTTATTGTGGATAACGTATTTAAGGAAAGGTTTAATGAGGTTTAGCTGCCACTGTTCCTCCATATTCCTTCTCGGTATTCAGCTTAAGCTCAACAGAACTCCAGGCGATTTTCCCCTCTGATCTCCATTTCCTCAAACTAGGTAAGTTTTCTTCATTTTCTCGAGATTTAGTGGCTAGATAGCAGAGAGAGTGCAATGAGTGTATTTTTGAGAATGCTGTGAGTGAGTTGAGTTCGGGTTAGTGATGAATCAAGAATGTGCGATGATCCGAACTTCTAAACTAGCTCCTTAGGGTTGTGAATGGTGTAGGATGAGGTTTAGTGAAGATCTGAATGGTATTTTGTTTATGACATTAGGTGAACAGAGCTTCCAAAGTAGTTGAAACCGAGCGATTTTCAGGAGACCAGGTAAGTGAAGTTTGCTTGCGCCTTCGGGCCTACATCACAAAACATTAGGAACATGTTTATTTGAATGTGTCTGTATGCTATGCATCATGTTTTAAAAGTATACGAAAATGAATTTGAATGCATGTTGGCATAGTAAGGAATGAACATAATGAAATAGCTATGCGAAACAGATTTACTGTTAAGGGAAATAATCCGCCCCTTAATGAAACAGTGGATATTTATACTTTGGGAGAGTTGATCCAACTCCCAATTTCACAGGGGGATCGGAAACAGCTATGTGAACCAGATTACTGTTAAGAGAATTAATCTGCCCCTTAATGAGTCAGTGGATATTTATACTTTGGGAGAGTTGATCCAACTCCCAATTTCACAGGGGGATCTGAACAGAAACGATGAACGACAACTGAGATGAGAAAGTAGAAATTGCATGTTTAGGAATTCAGATATCAGCATTTCATTTCATTACTGCTTTACTTACTTAGCATTAGGCTAATAGATGAGTTTTGTGATGTAGGCGAATAAGTGACAGCAGGTGTGTTTACTGAGTTCGCTGAAGAATAGGTGAAGTTGAAGGAGCACTTCTTTGCCTCGATTTGGTATACTTATCAGGCAGATTAACTGGTGTCTGAAGAAGTGAGGATTCAGTGAGCTACGATTTGATTTAAGTATGTTGAGTTTTCTAATGACAGAAGTGATTTTAATGTTTTTTGGATACATTCCCTTGAGACTTTCTGATAAAAGTACTATGTTGGTTTTAACACTTGTCCGTAGGTAAAGTCTTAGTAGTTATTTGATGTTTTGATACCTTTGAGAATTTCCTCTCTGCCAAAGAAAACGTGATTTCAATGTAGTTGGAGTTTATCATTTTCAAAGTCATGTCGAGGATACAGATGTTGTTCTTTTGTTAATGGTTAATTGTTGAATTTCAAATGTTATTTGGGGTCAGATTTTTTTGAATGCTTTGAGTGAAGTTTGTAAGTTCCATCATAGGTGAATAAAGTTCACCGGTGGATGTGAGGTTAGTCAATCGGATGAAGGAATTCATCCGGCTGACGTCACCGGTGGTTGTGAGGTTAGTCGATTGGATGAAGGAAATCATCCAGCTGACGTCATTGGTGGATGTCGTGTGTTAAGCTTACCAGATGATGTAGTAGAAGTCTTGTCGTTTAGTGATCGGTGGATGTCATGTGTTAAGCTTACCGGATGATGTAGTGGAGGTCTTGTCGTTTAGTGATCGGTGGATGTCGTGTGTTAAGCTTACCGGATGATGTAGTGGAGGTCTTGTCGTTTAGTGATCGGTGGATGTCGTGTGTTAAGCCTACCGGATGATGTAGTAGAAGTCTTGTCGTTTAGTGATCGGTGGATTTCATGTGTTAAGCTTACAGGATGATGTAGTTGAAGCTTTTGTCGTTTAGTCACCGGAAGAAGTCTTTTTGCTATCTGTTTCAGCCTCTTCCGTTGACTTTGCTCAGCGGCAGAAGCGTTTGACCTTTGCAACTTTTAAAGTATTTCGCGATTTAAACCTTTATTTCTTTTGACCGATTATTCCTTAATATCCCAACCAATTATTCAAGCACTGTTCTATGGTTTTGTTTAACTCTATTTTTGCTCAAATGATTTCCGCTGCAAGTCTTTAAATGTTTTGAGGTCTTAAAAAATGTCAAATTTTGACTTTCGAGCGAAGTTTTAAATTTAGTCCAAAGTTTCTTAGTTATGTTCGAGCTATGAGTAACAAACTAGGTTTATATAATTCGGGGCGTTACAGTATGGTATCAGAGACATTCAGTTAAACCGTTCAAAAGATTACTCATCAGTGCCAATCGTTGCATGGAAGTACTTTAACAACTGTAAGTGTTTATGTTAACCTTAATTAATAGATATTTAAGAGTGTAATTAACCCTGTGCAGGAATTTAGTACAATGGCCAGACGCCCAGGGAGACCTAGAGTGCCAAGAGAAGTGCCAAATGTGAGAGAGGAAGAGGAGCCTAGTGTGATTAGGCAGCTGATGGATTTAGTGCGTCAGCAAACTGATCTAGTGCGCCAACAGTCTGACCAACTAGGAGTACTGTTGAACCGAGAGGTGCAAGGAAGTGCCAACTCGGGTTCTAGCAATGAACATTCTGGAGATAGATTTCGGAGACTAAGACCACCCACATTTGATGGTCATTCATCTGATCCAGTTAATGCTGATGGATGGCTTAGAAAGATTGAGAGTATGTTTAGGTGTGCCAACATTAGAGAAGTAGACAAGGTCACGTTGGCAACATTCCACTTGGCTGGTGAAGCTCAACTCTGGTGGGAAACAATAGAGACCACCACTGATATTATGGCAATGCCTTGGTCACAGTTCAAGGACGTCTTCTATGAGAAGTATTTTAACAGCACAGTCCAAACCGCGAAGAAATTGGAGTTTCTAAACTTGAAGCAGACATGGTCTGTGGCCGAGTACAGTAGAAAATTTGAGTCCTTGTCCAGGTTTGCTGGACATTTTGCTCACAAGGAAGAGGATAAAGTGTTTAAATTTATGCATGGACTGAAGCCAGAAATCTACCGACGGGTTAAATTTTGTGGTATTAACGGCTTGACATTCAGCGAGGTTGTGTCCACTGCTCTGGAAGTGGAGAAGCTGAAAGGAAGTGTGCTGGACCAAAGGAGGTCCCACAAAGGTTTAACCAGCCACACCAACTAAGAGGAACGAAGAGGCCAAGTGAAGGCCAAAATAGCCAAGGAGCAGGAGAGAAGGTACAGAACGTCAGGAAATTTCCCCAGTGTCCTAAGTGTTTGAAGAATCACCCGGGGGAATGCAGACTGGGCTTTGGGAAGTGCTTCAACTGTGAGGAGGTTGGACACAAGTTCAAGGAATGCTCGAAACCTAGAATCACCAGATGCTACAATTGTAACAAGGTCGGCCACATTAGCAGAGACTGTCCAGTTCCTAAGAATGGCCCTGCTATGATTAAACCAAGGATATTCTCCATGACGGTGTCGGGTGAGGAACAGCCCGCCGTTGTGTCAGGTACTATATTGATTAACTCTGTGCCTGCTTTTACTTTAATAGATTCTGGAGCGACGCATTCATTCATAGCATCTGCATTTGCTGTTAAGTTAGATGTACAGTTTACACCTTCCATGCATGTGTTTAGTGTTGCATTACCTTCCGGTGAATGCATGCACTCTAACCAGGTGATGCTTGACAGTGTCGTGTTAGTAGGGAACGTAAGTCTACCTGCTGATCTTATAATTATGGATATATTAGGATTTGATGTAATCCTAGGTATGGACTGGTTGTTTAAACACCACGCCACAATTGATTGTAGAACTGGAATAGTTAGCTTTCAACTCCTGGTAATTTGAAACATACCTTTCAAGCTTCAAAGAAGAGTAAGAAAATGTCTGTGATGACTTCTATTAACACTAGATCTTCTCTGTGTAGAGAGTATTTGTGCTTCTTAGCTAGCGTTTTAGACACACAACATGTAGGAAAAGCAAACCCTCAAAATGTCTTAATTGTCCAAGACTTCCCCGAAATATTTTTAGATGACCTTCCTGGTTTACCACCAGATAGAGAGATTGAATTTGTTGTAGATGTTTACCCCGGCGCCGAACCTGTGTCTAAAAATCCATATAGACTAGCTCCTACAGAACTTAAGGAATTAAAGAAACGGTTGGAGGATTTATTGGAAAAAGGGTTCATACGCCCTAGCTTTTCACCGTGGGGTGCACCTGTCCTTTTTGTCAAAAAGAAGGATGGATCAATGCGTATGTGCATTGATTATAGAGAATTGAATAAGTTAACTGTCAAGAATAAGTATCCTTTACCAAGGATTGATGATTTATTTGACCAACTTAATGGTGCAAGAGTTTTCTCTAAGATTGACCTTAGGTCCGGTTATTATCAGTTGAAGGTTAAATCTGAAGATATCCCAAAGACTGCCTTTCGCACAAGGTATGGACATTATGAGTTTTTGGTTATGTCCTTTGGGTTGACAAATGTATCAGCTGCCTTTATGGATCTTATGAATAGGGTGTTTCATGAATACCTAGATAAATTTGTCATAGTGTTCATTGATGATATTCTGATCTATTTCCGTACTAAGGACGAGCATGCTAGATACCTGACCTTGGTGTTGGAAGTATTAAAACAGCACCAACTTTACGCCAAGTTTTCTAAGTGTGAATTTTGGTTGGACCAAGTCCACTTTTTAGGACATGTTATCTTTGGGGATGGGATATCTGTTGATCCAGCTAAGGTACAGGTAGTTAAGGAATGGCCCCAACCAAGGAATGCTACAGATATCAGGAGTTTTCTTGGACTTGCAGGGTATTATAGAAAGTTCATTGAAGGATTTTTGAAGATTGCTACACCTCTTACTAAGTTAACAAGGAAAAATGTGAAGTATATATGGACTGATGAATGTGAGCATAGTTTCCAGACCTTGAAACAGAAACTGACTAATGCTCTAATTTTAACCTTCCAGTTGAAGATGGTAAATTTAGTATTTATTGTGATGCTTCCAAAATTGGTCTTGGTTGTGAGTTAATGCATAATGGAAAAGTGATAGCTTATGCCTCTAGACAGTTGAAAACACATGAGAAGAACTATCCTACACATGACTTAGAATTAGCTGCAGTGGTTTTTGCACTTAAAATTTGGAGGCATTACCTGTAAGGACAATCTTGTGAGATATTTTCAGATCATAAGAGCCTGAAGTATATTTTCACACAGAAGGAACTAAACATGAGGCAGCGTCGATGGTGGAATTTGTCAAGGATTATGATTTTGAGATAAAATACCATCTCGGTAAAGCAAATGTTGTGGCAGATGCTTTGAGTAGAGTAACAACATCAACCCCATCTATGATTTTTGATATGTCATTAGCCTTAGAGTCAGAATTCCAGAGGTTTAATCTAGAAGTAGTATCTAGTGTATCAGCTATACTCTCAGCCATAACCTTAAAGCCTACTATTCTGGAGAAAATAAAGGAAGCTCAGGCAAATGATGTGGAATGCAACAAGTACAAATTAAGCATAGGATCTACTGTTAATTCGGATTTTAACTATTCCATTGAAGGGATTCTTAAATTTAGAAATAGGTGGTTTGTTCCTGCCGTTAAAGAACTTCGAGATGAGATTCTTTCAGAAGCACATTCTTCCAGGTTCTTTGTTCACCCTGGGAGTATAAAGATGTATAAGGATCTCAGGCAACATTATTGGTGGCCAGGTATGAAACGAAGTGTGGCGGAATATGTAGGATCGTGTTTGATTTGCCAACAGTTTAAAGCTGAACATCAGAGACCTGCAGGGACCTTACAGCCATTACCAGTTCCCGAATCGGAATGGGAACAAATAACGATGGACTTTGTTTTGGGATTGCCTAAGACAGCAAAGGGGCATGATACTATTTGGGTAATAGTTGACCGACTAACCAAATCAGCTCACTTCCTACCGATAAAGGTGACTTACTCGATGGATCAGCTTGCTGAGTTGTATGTGCACGAAGTTATTAGACTACATGGAGTTCCAAGTTCTATAGTTTCGGACCGAGACTCTAGATTTACATCCAAGTTTTGGAAGAGTTTGCACGAGGCTATGGGCACGCAGCTTGGTTTTAGCACAGCTTTTCACCCTCAAACAGATGGACAGTCTGAAAGGACCATTCAAACATTAGAGGATATGCTTCGTGCATGCACATTGGATTTTCAAGGTTCTTGGAGCAAGTACCTATCCTTAGTAGAATTCTCTTATAATAACAGTTTTCAGGCAACAATAGTAATGGCACCTTATGAAGCATTGTATGGACGAAAGTGCAGATCTCCTTTGTACTGGGATGAAGTTGGTGAAGCACAGTTGCTTGGCCCTGACATTGTGCAACAAACTGTTAAGAAGGTTTCCCTCATCCGACAGAGAATTTTGGCAGCTCAGAGCTGATAGAAAAGCTATGCAGATTGCAGGCGTAGAGAATTGGAATTCGAGATAGGTGATGAAGTTTTTCTCAAAGTGTCACCATTCAAAGGAGTTGTCAAATTTGGGAAGAGGGGCAAGTTAAACCCCAGATTTATTGGACCGTTCACTATTCTGAAAAGAATTGGGAGAGCAGCCTATCAGTTGCAGTTACCGGCTTCTATGGAGGGGATACATAGTGTGTTCCATGTTTCTATGTTGAAGAAATGCATAAGGGATCTATATCAAATTGTGGAACAACAAAACATCGAAATTCATTCTACTCTTACTTATGAGGAGAAACCAGTAAAGATCTTAGACTATGCAGTTAAAGTATTGCGCAACAAAGAGGTTTCTCTGGTGAAGGTCTTGTGGCACAACCAGAACTAAGAGGAGACAACTTGGGAGTGCCAGCAAGACATGATGGACCAACATCCAGAATTATTCAGGTACTAAATTTTGAGGATAAAATTTTTTAAGGAGGGTAGATTGTAACACCCGGTTTCTATTAATCGATTTGCCTTTTCCTTTTATAGAGAATGTTTTAAAAAAAATTGAAATTTGAGTGATTTAGTGATTAGGTTAATAAGTGAATGAGTAAGGATAAAATGGTAAATTGAAATTTATTGTGGATAACGTATTTAAGGAAAGGTTTAATGAGGTTTAGCCGCCACTGTTCCTCCATTTTCCTTCTCGGTATTCAGCTCAAGCTCAACAGAGCTCCAGACGATTTTCCCCTCCGATCTCCATTTCCTCAAACTAGGTAAGTTTTCCCTTCGTTTTCTCGAGATTTAGTGGCTAGATAGCAGAGAGAGTGCAATGAGTGTATTTTTGAGAATGCTGTGAGTGAGTTGAGTTCGGGTTAGTGATGAATCAAGAATGTGCGATAATCTAAACTTCTAAACTAGCTCCTTAGGGTTGTGAATGGTGTAGGATGAGGTTTAGTGAAGATCTGAATGGTAATTTGTTTATGACATTAGGTGAACAGGGCTTCCAAAGTAGTTGAAACCGAGTGATTTCCAGGAGACCAGGTAAGTGAAGTTTGCTTGCGCCTTCGGGCCTACATCACAAAACATTAGGAACATGTTTATTTGAATGTGTCTGTATGCTATGCATTATGTTTTTAAAGTATACGAAAATGAATTTGAATGCATGTTGGCATGGTAAGGAATGAACATAATGAAACAGCTATGGGAAACAGATTTACTGTTAAGGGAAATAATCCGCCCCTTAATGAGACAGTGGATATTTATACTTTGGGAGAGTTGATCCAACTCCCAATTTCACAGGGGGATCGGAAACAGCTATGTGAATCAGATTACTGTTAAGGGAATTAATCCGTCCCTTAATGAGTCAGTGGATATTTATACTTTGGGAGAGTTGATCCAACTCCCAATTTCACAAGGGGATCTGAACAGAAACGATGAACGACAACTGAGATGAGAAAGTAGAAATTGCATGTTTAGGAATTCAGATATCAGCATTTCATTTCATTACTGCTTTACTTACATAGCATTAGGCTAATAGATGAGTTTTGTGATGTACGCGAAGAAGTGACAGCAGGTGTGTTTACTGAGTTTGCTGAAGAATAGGTGAAGTTGGAGGAGCACTTCACTGTCTCGATTTGGTATACTGATGAGGCGGATTAACTGGTGTCTGAAGAAGTGAGGATTCGGTGAGCTATGATTTGATTTAAGTATGTTAAATTTTCTAATGACAGAAGTGATTTTAATGTTTTTGGATACATTCCCTTGAGACTTTCTGATAAAAGTACTCTGTTGGTTTTAACACTTGTCCGTAGGTAAAGTCTTAGTAGTTATTTTATGTTTTGATACCTTTGAGAATTTCCTCTCTGCCAAAGAAAACGTGATTTAAATGTAGTTGGAGTTTATCATTTTCAAAGTCATGTCGAGGATACAGATGTTGTTCTTTTGTTAATGGTTAATTGTTGAATTTCAAATATTATTTGGGGTCAGGTTGTTTTGAATGCTTTGAGTGAAGTTTGTAAGTTTCATCATAGGTGAATAAAGTTCACCGGTGGATGTGAGGTTAGTCGATCGGATGAAGGAATTCATCCAGCTGACGTCACCGGTGGTTGTGAGGTTAGTCGATCGGATGAAGGAAATCATCTGGCTGATGTCATCGGTGGATGTCGTGTGTTAAGCTTACCAGATGATGTAGTAGAAGTCTTGTCGTTTAGTGATCAGTGGATGTCGTGTGTTAAGCTTACCGGATGATGTAATGGAAGTCTTGTCGTTTAGTGATCTGTGGATGTCGTGTGTTAAGCTTACCGGATGATGTAGTGGAGGTCTTGTCGTTTAGTAATCGGTGGATGTCGTGTGTTAAGCCTACCGGATGATGTAGTAGAAGTCTTGTCGTTTAGTGATCGGTGGATGTCGTTAGTTAAGCTTACCGGATGATGTAGTTGAAGCTTTTGTCGTTTAGTCACCGGAAGAAGTCTTTTTGCTATCTGTTTCAGCCTCTTTCGTTGACTTTGCTCAGCGGCAGAAGCGTTTGACCTTTGCAACTTTTAAAGTATTTTGCGATTTAAATCTTTATTTCTTTTGACCGATTATTCCTTAACATCCCAACCAATTATTCAAGCACTGTTCTATGGTTTTGTTTAACTCTATTTTTGCTCAAATGATTTCCGCTACAAGTCTTTAAATGTTTTGAGGTCTTAGAAAATGTCAAATTTTGACTTTCGAGCGAAGTTTTAAATTTAGTCCAAAGTTTCTTAGTTATGTTCGAGCTATGAGTAAAGAACCGGATTTATATAATTCGGGGCGTTACAGTAAGAGGGGCACTCCAAATTGGATTGTTTGATAGTTTTGTGCTCATTTACGGGAATGTTCTCTAGTTAAGAAAGTAGAGAGAAATGAACAATAGTAGCAGAGCTTGATCAAAACAATCAAAAGATCAAGTTCAACTTGTTTTACAAAACACAATAGAATATGACTCACCGAAAGGGGATTGTAGGTTTTTGCATTCAAGCAAAGGGAAAAGCACAACGCTAGTTTTTCAAACTGATCAAAGATGATTACAATAATAGCATAGAGGACTATTTAATCCCAAAATTTGTAACTGAGACCTATTGAGAGAGAATTATAAGAAAACTCTTCAAAAAGATAAGTGTGTTCGGTGAGAAGGCACCTCTTCAAATGACACCTCTTCGCATGGCACCTCGATGGTTTTTCAATGGCCCTCTTTGCCTTCCCAAGGCTTTGACCATCATAAAACATCAGCCTTGGTCGTGAATTACTTGGCTTTGAAATTTCAAGTACTCTTTGCATGAAAGAGGGATGAATCTAAGTTGGTCTTGAGCTTTGCCTCGTTGGTCTTGGGCTTTGCTTGTTTGGGCTTCATCTTGCACTTTAAACTTGTTCCTCCTCCAAATTGCCATAGACTCATAGTCCAATGCTTATCCCATGAGTTATGATTCATAATGCAAAACTCACACACACACATACTCATTCGGCCCATCAAGATAAGTCAAGTGAAAGTTACAATTGCATGAGTTTAAATGAAATAAAAACAACATAAACAAAGTACAAAGTAAAAACACAACTAAACCATTTTTGATGGATAAAACAAAGTACAAAGTAAAAACACAACTAAACCATTTTTAATGGATAGATTAAAGGTTGGTCTTCAAGCCTAAAAAATATTATGGATCCGCCCACCATGAGCTAGGTGGTCGTGGGCTTCAAGGCTAGCTCCAATCTTGGCTCCTTCATCCGTTGGGCTCCTTTGGTAGAAACAAAACTCTTTGTATTGGACTTGGTTGTCATAGCAAAAAATGTTTTATTTTAATGAACCATCTCATTCTGAAAACCTTGAGAAGTCAGGTACAATTTTAATTAAGAGCACTTTTTTTTAAGATTGGAAAAACATTGAAAATTGCAAAATAGTTTTTGGGGGTTGAATCTAGGCAGATTTGAAATATTTTAACAATTCCCTTTACTTGTGCTTTTTTCTCTACTTGTGCTTCATCATATTAAACTCCCGATTAAATTTTATTGCTACATGATTGAAATTGAGGCTTTGGATACTCTTTTTACCTCGATCACCTACAAAACCAATATTAGCAATATCGTTAGAGATTCTCGATGCTCGAATGTTAATGGATGGATCTCGTGGCACATCAATGCATCTCTCCTATATCCAAAGAATAAGCATTACTTTTTTTACTATCTGTCTTAGACCTCTCATCTTTAAAAATATGGACAAACGCTCTGCATTTCAAAACCTTTAAATGCTTGTAGGATAGGTTTTTTTCCATCTAGAGTTACACTTCTCTACTCAGGGGTGTTGATAGAGATAGATTGACGATATTTACTGTAGTCTTCATTGCTTCTCTCAAAAATGTTTTCAAAACCTTTAAATGTGTTAACATGCACCTCATCTTCTCCACGACTGTTCAATCATTCTCTCCGCAACTCCATTTATTGAGAAATCTTTAGAACTGATATTTTGTGCTGTAATTGTGCATTTTGCAATATTCTTTGAAGGATCTCACATATTTTCCATTGTTCGTGCGAGTATATTTTAACTTTTTTTTTTCCAATTTCGCACTTTGTGAGTGCATGAAACTACTTGAAGATATCATAAAAAATTTCTTTAGATTTAATTGCATATGCCCAACTTTCGTTGAGTTATCACTAATGAATTTGACCATAAAGTGGACACTACCAAAAAGTTTAGCAAACATGGGATTGTAGACATATGAATAGATGTCTTCTAGAACATTTGGTTTGCATGATGCATAATTCTTTTGGAATAAAATCATGTTGTTCTATAGTTAATCAGTGAATGCAATTTGGTAGATCTTCATCTTTGAGATGTGACAAGCAATCTTTTTTGTCAAGTAGTTGAAGTCATTTCTCACTAACGTGACCAAAGTATTTGTTCTATAACTTAATAGATGAGTTTTCTTGTGCAACATCTACTGATGCTTCTGTTACAATTGCCACATACAAGTTAGATTCTTTGATTACTCTTGCTATAATTAGCAAGCCTTTGTTGAACTTCCATTTGATTTCAATAAATTGACTCTTGTAAGCTGCTTCATCAAGACTACCGATTGCTATAAGATATAATCTAATATCTTGAACAAGCTTTTTTATCACTAAGCACCAAGTCATTACTCGAGTTAGTATGGATATAGATGCCTTTTTTTAACTATTTTAAAAATGTGACTTTTTCCATTTTAATGATGACAAAATTATCACTAGTGTAAGATATAAAATATTCTACTTTCAAAATAACATGATAAGATGCATTAGAATCACATACCCAACATGTTTCACAAGTCATTGGGTTGATAATATCTTTATATCTAATTACATTTTCACCATCAAAGGCATTTGCTGTCGTACTTCTAATCTTCCTTGGCCTTCTCAATGCCTTATTCTATCTCCAATGTCTCTCATTCTTTTTTTGTGTGTCTAGCATTGGCACAATGATAGCACTTGATGCCTATTGACATCTGAATTTTGACTTGGCCGACGTGAAGGATTTCTGTAGTAAATTGAAAATTTAAAACAAATAAAACCTTGTTAAATTAAAACTATTATCAAGTTGTAATAATTGATTGTAACATTAGACAATAACTGGTAATATACAGTATATATATATATATAATGTTATAACCTAAATTGATATTTGTTTTGGATATCTATTTAGGTTATAAATTGAATATATGCATTGTTTTGGGATGCTTTTTAAAAAGAGGTTATTATGTCAAAAATTTTGGAATAAAATTGACCTATGGAAGTATAACGCATAACCTATGAATTAACTTTAAGGATAAAAAATAAATAAATCCCATTTCTGTAACACCCGATAATTTTCTATAATTACGTAGCCCGGGATTATATGTGTTATGAGAGCTTAATGTTAATTTTAGAGTTCTCCTAAGCTTTTGAGTGGAAAGTTGAAATTGAAAAGTCAAGCTCAGTGAAATAAAATAGAAGATTTTGATGTTATGGAGATGAGAAAAATTTATGAGATTGAAAAATAATAGACGAGTTTACTTGTGGCATGGAAAGAAAAGTCAAGTAAGGTGTTAAGGGTGGGGTTTGGCGTTGAAGACAATAAAAAGGAGGAAGAGTTTAAGGAAGAGATGGAAAGTGGTGGTTGAAAAGTCAAAGGAGAGTTTAACCAATAGGAAAGAAGTAAGTGATTTAAACAAGGGAAAAATTTAATGAAAAGTTATTGATGAATGCAATTCACGTGGAAGAGAAACCAAAGTGAAAGGAGGGGTTGGTTTTATAAAAAGAAGAAAGTGGTGGAAGGAAATTAAAAGTAGAAATCTATGTTTTATAAATTAAGAAAGGTGGAGGTAAAATAGTAAAAAGAAAACTTATTTCTTCCTCTCCTTCCTCTCCACGAGACTTCAGCCATAGCTAGGGTTCTTCAAGCTTTCATCCATTGATTTTGGCAAGACATCAAGGTAAAAGATGATTGGGTTTTGATAATGATGCAATTAGGGGTTGGTTTTTGAGGTTTTAAGGTGTTTTTGGTTGGAATTGTTTAGGGTTTGGAAACCCTAAGATGAAGGGTCCGAATTTTTGGTTTGGTTGGTGTTTTTCATTCCTAAATTAGTGGATTAACTCTTAGATGGATTGGTTTAGGTGATTTTTAGAGGTAGATTGAAGTTAAGGAGAAAGATTGTGAAAAACTGGTTTTTAACATATTAAGCACCGGTTCTGTTTTTATGAATTAGAGTTGGCCATTGTGTTTGGTTGGTTAATTTAAGGGTTTCAATGGATAGTAGACGTGTAGAGGTTTACGGATTGAGGTAGCACGTCAAAATCCGTTGAAAAACGAGTAAGTTATGGCCGTTTGAAGTTTGGACAATAAATATTGTGGGAATTTCGGGTTTTGGAGTTTTAGATTTTAGAATTTGTTTAATTGTTGTTAGTTTGGATCTAGGTATTCTTTAGAATTCCTTAGGTCGTTACTAAATGGTTTTCCTTATATTTTCTAGGTTGACGAGCGAGCAATTAGCGTAGTCGAAGTAACTGTTACGTGCAGGGAAACAAGGTAAGTAATGGACTTGTGTTTTGTTGCCTTCAGGCCTACACCATGGAACGGTAGGGTTTATTGTTTGATTGGTTGTTTTATTTTGTGTTTGTGCATTGTATTGACATGCATCATGGTTTTGAATTATGAAAATATGAGTTTTGAGCATGGTTTTGAATTGCGAGAATGAAAAGTGACCTGATAAGTAAAAATGCTATGGGTTTTGAGTTGAGTCGCCCAGTCGCGTTAGGGTGACACCTGCGAGGGACTCCGTGTGAGTCGCCTAGTCGCGTTACGGTAGCACCTACGAGGGACTATTGTAACGCCCCTGAACCCGCCCCAGTTCGATGCGCTACTTTGCTAACCAATCTCGTGTTTAAAACGAAGTTTAAAATAATTTTCGATAAAATTTTCGATAAAACGGTTAACTAACATAAACAAAGTGAGCCCGACGTTGTTTATTAACAAAAAAAAACGAGCAGTATAACGACTGAAATTTCTATAATCCAAAACATGAAATCCAAATCTCAAAACACTATTATTCACATACCAACCATCCATCAAAACATCCAAAATAAAAATATCTACAATACAAAATACCAACGTCCCCACCCGACTACCCGAGAAACGTGGCTGAGACGTCCCGACATATGCCCGCACCGGTATGCTCCATGCTTCATCGACCGCTGCCTAATCTTGGGCTTCCTCGTCTAGGTCACCTGAATACATCTCGTCACCTACACCACAGAACACAAAAACTAAGCCTAATGCTTAGCAAGTAGGGAATAATGAATGCAAACAACACACGATGCAACCAATCCTATCGCATGCAGTTTCTAACGCTCAATTGTGCTAATAAGATTTGTCTGCATCGGTCGTGATGCCTTAAGATGTGCCTGCATCAATCGTGATGCCTTAAGATTTGCCTTGTAACACCCGGTTCTATAGAACCAAGTCTTATTTCTTTCTAAATTAATGTCACTATTTAATGACAATAGTAAAAGTGGGGTTAATGGATGACTAGGCAAGGGCATAAGAGTAATTGGAAATTTAAAATAGATAACGTATTTAAGGAATAGGTTTTTGGATTTAATGCATTGTAGCCGCCACTGTTTTCCAATTCTTTTCGACTCTTAGCTCCTCAGCTCAGCAGAGTGCTCTAGGAGGCCTTCCCTTCAATTTCTCCAGCGATTTCTCCGACTTAGGTGAGTTCCTTCATTTTTCCTTATGACTTGACGGTTAGATAACAGAGGGAGTACAATGTATGTGTTTTGGGAGTGTTGTGAATGAGTGTAGTTTCGGGTTGAGTGCAGAATCAGGAATGCACGAAGATCTGAGCTTCCAAACTAATTTCCTTAGACTCCTGGATAGTTTAGAATGAAGTTTAACTAATACACTGTCTACGGTTTTAGGTTTGAGCAAAACCCGAAGTGGTTAGCAACCAAACATTTCCCTAGGAATCCAGGTAAGTGAAGTATTATGTGTGCCTTCGGGCCTACATCACAAAACAGTAGGTTTATGCATGCTTAAGTATTTTCTGCGTGTTATGCATCATGTTTTTGAAAGAATACGAAAATGAATTTATATGTAGTGGTATAGAAAGACAAGTACAGATTGAAATGTAATAGTTATTAAGGGAATTCATCTGCCTCTTAATCGAGTAGAGGATGTATAACAGTGGGAGAATTGATCTCACTCCCAAGGGAACTGAGGGATCAGAATAGCTATTAAGGGAATTCATTCGCCCCTTAATCGAGTAGATGATGTATAACATTGGGAGAATTGATCCCACTCCCAAGGGAACCGAGGGATCAGATCAGTAAATGAACGAATGTACAACTGAGATGAGAAAGTAGAAACTGCATGTTTAGGTTTTATGTTTCAGCATATCATTTCATTATTGCTTTACTTGCTTAGCATTAGGCTAATAGATGAGTTTTGTGATGTAGGTGTTGAGGTAACTACTGGAGAGTTCTCTGAATTTACTGAGGAATAGGCGAAGTTGTTGAAGTACAATCATGCCGCGCTTTGGTATTCTGATGAGGTAGTTTAACTGATGTCTGTTGGTGTGAAGGTTTAGTTGACAATGTTTCAATTTAAGTGTGTTGAGATTTCATGACAGTAGTGGTTTCAATATTTTGAATACGTCTTTGAGATTTTTCTGATAATAGTATTTTGTTGAATTTTAATGTTGGTTCTTACTGGATTTTGAGTAATGCAATGATTTGAATTGTTTCTCAATGGTTTCAGTGAAGTAAGTAATTTTTTTTTCGTAGTCAGAGTTGTGTTTGCATAGCAAGGAGTAGTTGAAATGTCGCTCTGTTCTCTATTGATAGACGATGTCTATCGGCAAATGCTGAGTTGTTGTTCTGTTGTCTATCGGAAGATGTCTTCAGTGGAAGCCATCGGAAGATATAAGTAAAAAATTTGTCGTTTTGTGACCGGTGGATGTCGGGTGTTAAATTCATTGGATGATGTAGAATGTAATTTTTTGTTTAGTGACCGGTGGATGTCGAGTGTTAAATTCATCGGATGATGTAGAATGTAATTTGTCGTTTAGTGACCGGTGGATGTCGAGTGTTAAATCCATCGAATGATGTAGTAGAAGTTTTGTCGTTTAGTCACCGGTGGATGTTGTGTGTTAAATTCATCGGAAGATATAGGATGTAATTTGTCGTTTTGTAACCGGATGATGATGAGTATTTTACCTACCGGAAGGCGTGAGTAAAAGACTTGTCGTCTAGTGATCGGCTGAGGCGGGATGAATGAATCATCCGGCTGACGTCATCGGTAGATGCAGTAGCAAAACTTGTCATTTTGCGATCGGCTGAAGCTAGAAGAATGACTCCTCCGGCTAACATCATCGGTGGAAACCTTCAGTTTTATTTCTGCCCTCTTGTTGACTTTGTACAGCGGCAGATGAGTTTGACTTTTGCAACTTTTACAGTAACCTTTATTTCTTTTGGCCGATTGTTCCTTAACATCTCAACTGATCATTCAAACATTGTTCTATAGTTTTGTTTAACTCTATTTTTGCTTAAATGATTTCCGCTGCAAGTCTCTAAATGTTTTGAGGTTTTAGAAAATGTCAAATTTTGACTTTCGAGCGAAATTTTAAATTTGGTCCAAAGTTTCTTAGTCATATTTGAGTTTATGAGTAACAAACCGGGTTCAGAAAACTCGGGGCGTTACATGCCTGCATCGATCGTGATGCCTTAATATTTGCCCGCATCGATCGTGATGCCTTAAGGTTTGCCCGCATCGATCGTGATGCCTCAAGATGTGCCTTATGTTTTGTCTGATTACTGTTCACACTCACAATGCCAAACAATGCAACCCCTCGTATCTAGTGTAGCGTATTGTAACTCACAATGCATGTATCAAAGATATGTAACACAACACGAAACCAAACAACACAACACAACATGAAACAAAACACAAACCAATAAACCCTACCGTTCTATGGTGTAGGCCTGAAGGCAACGAAAAGATTCCTCTATTTACCTGATTGCTCGACACTTGCTTAAACACTTCGTCCCGTAAAATTACTCGTTTGACAACCTAACAAATATAGAAAATAGCTTAAAATTTCTAATCAAAACTAACCAAAACTAACAATAATACAACCCAAAGAAAATTCTAAACCCTAAACCTGATTTTTGCACCAAGTTTTAGTGTCCAACTTCAAACGGCCATAACTTATTCGTTTTTCAACGGATTTCGACGTGCCACCCCAATCCGTAAACCTCTACACGTCTAATATCCATTGAAACACTCAAATTAACCAACCAAACACAATGGCCAATCCGAAATGTATAAAACAGAACCGGTGTTCTTCCTCCACAAAACTGGTTTTTCACAATCTTTCTCCATAACTTCGATCTATCTCTAAAAATAGCTTAAACCACAACATCTAAGAATTAAACCACTAAGAATAGGAAAATAACTAGACAATACATGAAAAATTCGGACCCTTCATTCTAGGGTTTCCAAACCCTACACAAATTCCACCAAACTCCCCTAAAAACACTAAAATCCAACACCTAGTTGTGTAAAACTCAAAACCCAATTAAATTTACTTCAAAACACCTTGAGAAATTGAAGAAATGGGAGGAGGATGGATTGGCTATGGAGGAGAGGAGAGAATGGCGTGGGAGATGAAGGAAGAAGAAGAAAAGTTTACCATTTAAACCTAACTAGTTTTTCTTCTTTTTATTTCTTCCACTTAACCATTTTTCTACAATTTCCCCACCCACTTTTGATTAAACATTCAACGTGAACCCTCTCCTTTCAATCTCTTTTACACTAATTTCTATTGGTTCTTACATTCCCTTGAATTTTCAACATAACACCTTTTTGTCTTTTCAAAACCCCTTTTTGAATTTTGACTTGTCAAACATATTTTCTTCTCTTCCCTTTAAACCAACGTAATTCTACCCTTAATTCACTTTTATTTCTCTTTGAACTTTAACATTATTTTACTTTTATATAAACTCATCATAACATAACTCATTCAAGGGTTTTCTCTCACAAAATCTCATTCCAATGTCACTTCTCTCTCACAAAATCATTAGGGTTAATGTTAAATCCTCCCACATACACTAACTAGGGCTCTACACGTAATAGGAAAAATTCCAGGTGTTACAACTATAGTGGAGTCCCCCAATCGCGTTAGGGTGACACCTGCGAGGGACTCCGTGTGAGTCGCCTAGTCACGTTAAGGTGGCACCTGCGATGGACTATAGTGGAGTCGCCTAGTCGCGTTAAGGTGACATCTGCGAGGGACTCCTTGTGAGTCGCCTAGTCGCGTTACGATGGCACCTGCGAGGGACTATAGTGGAGTCGCCTAGTCACGTTAGAGTGACACCTGCGAGGGACTCTAAGGGAGTCGCCTAGTCGCATTAGGGTGGCACTTGCGAAAAACTTTGTGAGAGTCGGACACTTGCGAGGGACTCCGTGGGAGTCGCCCAGTCGCGTTAGGGTGGCACCTGCGAGGGACTCTAAGGGAGTCGCTTAGTCGCGTGAAGGTGCGAGGTTAGCACTGGTGGGGGGTTCTATGATAGAACAATGCAAAGAAAACGAAACAAGAACAACAGAACGAGCAGAAACTGTATGTATTAGGGTTGTGTGAGGGTTGTGTGTGCATTGTGCATGTTTATATTTGTTATTCCCTACTTGCTAAGCGTAAGCTTACGTGTGTGTGTGTGTGTGTTCTGTTGTGTAGGTGACGACAGAGTTACAGGTGAGAGCTATGTGGAAAGATAGGATTGGGATGCCGTCATTGATGTACGGGGTATACCGGTGCGGGTATTTGTCGGGGGCGTCTCGACCATGGTGTTCGGAAAGACGTGGGTGGAGCGGTATTTTGGGATTCTATATAGTTTTTAATTATTTTTGGATGTTTGTGAGATTTGGTCTTTTGTTGGAATTGTTTATATAAAAGACGGTGTTTTATAACGTTGTAAAGAATGTTTTGGGATGGTTTTGAATATGTTTATAAAATGTTTGATTTTAGGATTACGGTTTTAGAAAATTCAGTTGTTATGCCGCTCAATTTTTCGTGTAGAAAACGACTTGGGTTTTCACTTATTTTTACGTTTTCGTTGACGTTTTAAAGTCGTGTTTTTTTTTGGAATTTCTCGTGTCGGGGAGTGGGAAATGTCGGGAAATGTTTTGGGTAAGTTTTAGGTGTTTTTGGTGTGTGTGGTTTGAAGAAAATTGAGGAAAAGTGAAAAAGAGGTAAAATGGGCGATTTTCGGCCGAGGGACCCGAGAGGGCGCCGATCGATCGGCCATGGGTGCGCAGGGGAGCGCGCTCGGCGCGCTGCTGCGCACGCGATGTGCATAGCGGCAGGCAGCGCGCGCACCCAGTCTGCGCGCGCGGCCACTTTGAGTGCCAACTCGAATTTTTTTAAAATTTTTCCTACTTTTTAAATGTTTTAACCCGATGTTGTGATGACCCGAATGTGAACGTATGTGTACGATTGCGGGGAAAACCTCGGGTTGCGGGGCAAACCTCGGGACCTAAGCCGAGTGTAGGCGAATCCCGGACTCGAGTATAGGCGAATCCCGGGTCGTAAAGAAGGGGGTCGTCACAATCCCACATCGCTTGGGGAAGTATGTGGAAATGAAACATATGTAAAGAGACTCTCCCAACATAGCAAGACGCGTTTTGGAGCACAATTGGCAACGGATCCCATAAGAACTCCGAAGTTAAAAGTGCTTCGGCGAGAGCAATTCCAGGTTGGGTGACCTTTCGGGAAGTTCTCGCCAAACAAAGCCGTGAGGGGAGGATATTGGGCTGCGGCCCAATCCCCAGAGCGGACAATATCTTGCTGGGAAACGGCGTCGTTACAAATGGTATCAGAGCCTGTACCCAACCGGAAATATGGCCAACGAGGACGTTGGGCCCCCGAGGGGGGGTGATTGTGATGACCCGAATGTGAACGTATGTGTACGACTGCGGGGCAAACCTCGGGTTGCGGGGCAAACCTCGGGACCTAAGCCGAGTGTAGGCGACTCCCGGACTCGAGTATAGGCGAATCCCGGGTCGTAAAGAAGGGGGTCGTCACAATCCCACATCGCTTGGGGAAGTATGTGGAAATGAAACATATGTAAAGAGACTCTCCCAACATAGCAAGACGCGTTTTGGAGCATAATTGGCAACGGATCCCATAAGAACTCCGAAGTTAAAAGTGCTTCGACGAGAGCAATTCCAGGTTGGGTGACCTTCCGGGAAGTTCTCGCCAAACAAAGCCATGAGGGGAGGATATTGGGCTGCGGCCCAATCCCCAGAGCGGACAATATCTTGCTGGGAAACGGGGTCGTTACAGATGTTTTCTAACATATTTTAATCGTATTTTACGCACGTTTTTCAACAAATTTCGAGGGTTCGAAAAATCTAAAAATCGAGTCGAATTTTTATCGAAAAATATTTTAAATTACGTTTTAAATGTGGGGTTGGTTAGCAAAGTAGCAGACCGAGCCGGGACGTGAAGTAGAAAAATGTTGAGTTTTGACTTTGGATGGTCAGAAGTGGGTTAGAGTCAGAAATGAAGTACAAGAAGCTGTCATTGTGACACATGATAACAAAATTTAGTTTTAGTGCTACTGGCTCAGGAGCAGGTCGAGAAATCGTGATGAGCACTATCGCACTCATGTTGTAGTGCACCAGAGTTGAAAGCAGTGTTTGAGCTCTAGAGCTCACATGGTAGAGCGCACCAAAGCTGGAGGCAGAGCATTGTCGCAGTTGTTCAAGTTGGCTATATTCAGAAACCATAGCGCTTCTGGTTTGGCGTATAAAATCAAAAAGAGGTTAAATGAATAAATAGATGGTTTGGTATACTTTACTAGTATTCATTACGATTGCATGTTATAAATATATATAGATAGTATGGGTGACATCATGTGGATAAATTAAAATGCAATGGATAACATAGTGAGTGATGTACATATTAGACATCATTGTATACTGGACGAAGTTATATGACTAGCTTAAATCAGATGCCAATTATTCATATTGTTCCTTAAGCGTGACATTCATTTAGTCTGCATTCTAGAAAGAGGAGAGAAGCTAGTCCTCCATAGGATATGACTCCCTAAAGCTCATGAGGAGAATGGTGGTGGCTACTACAACCGGTTAGTAAAAGCCCTAAAAATGTGGCAATATGTGTGGGACCAGATGTATTGTATAATGTATGAATTTAAATATTACAATTTACATTAGCATTCTAGTATATATGATTATCATTCATATTATATAAAAGATATTGTAATAGTCTGAGTTTATATTAACAATAATAATCATGATTAGAGTAATTTATTGGGATTAGAAATTTTAATAATTTTAAAAATATAATTAAACCTTGAAAATACGATTATAATATTGAAAGTCACTGGGTGAAATGACTTTAGACACATGATTTATTAACTAAAAGTGATTGAATGTACAAATTAATTTAGGTTGTTTAACTAGAAAACCTAAGGAATAAATTGACTATAAAATCGAGTTAATTAGAACTGAAACGAATAAGTTCTGCACGTTAGAAATTTAAGAATATTTAAATTGAAGAGCATGAATCACGTCATATGATGTGCTTTCGCAATTGGTGCGATAAAAATTTATCGACCAATGAGACAACGACACGTCATAGGCTAATTAAGTTTGATTTTATTGTAAATATATATAATCTGGAAGGTAAAAAGTATCTTTTACATAAAACAAATTGGATATAATTGTAAAATATTATTATTTAAATAAATAATAGATAAATTAGATACCTATTTCATTTATGCTGCTGGGAGCAGCAAGAATAAGGAGAACCATCGAGAGAGAGAAAGTAGGAGAGAGAGAAAGGTGAGAGAGAGAAAGGTGAGAGAAAATGCAAAAATATGATGATTCGTCTTGTTTTGTCGACAACTTCCAACACAAAAAGTGTTCTTGGCATTGAGATGAACATTTTAATTAAAAAAAATCTCAAATCAAAACAAAGATTTTAGGTAAGTTATTATTTACCCAATCGATTTATGAATATATACGAAAAATTTAAGGAATTCGTAATAATTCATAAATTAATTGATATAGAAATGTTCATGTTAGTGTAGTTGATATATTATGATAATTGAAATAATTCAAATTAGAAAATTGATTAGAGACATGAGAACGGTCTAATTTTTTTTATAAAATGTTAAATTTATAACGGTTGAAATAATCAGAATATGTTTAATTGATGATATTAAATCTTTATTATTAAAGTAATCCAAACTCAATTACTTTGAAATAAAGTGAAATTCGATTATGAATAGTTGAAAGTGGAAAATTGGGTTAGAAGATAATGACCTCTATTGAAGAGCAGGCATCCGTGACAGTGAAAATGCGAGCAGAGAGGTTGACCTATATTGAAGAGCAGATATCTGTGACAATGGAAATGCGGGCGACCGCAATAGAAATGCGAACAATCGAGCTTTGTAAATTTACACAGGCATTTGGTAATATAAACACACAAAGTGACAGAAAACAAATGAAAATAATAAAATAATATCTAAATAAAGATATTGATATAATATGTAATATCATATAAGTTGTGAAGTGGGTATCCACAAAGAGTTTAAAATGTATATTTAAAATGTAATTTTAAGTGATTAAAGTGTCGAGTTTTCATAAGTTTGGGGACATCATCATAGGGTTCTAGATAATTGCATAATCATTATTTATGCATCATTGTGTTTGTCAGATGCTCTGTATAACTAACCCCAAGTCCGGTTCACATGCATTATTAGTATATACATGCATTCAATATATGCATAATGAAGATACTTAAAGTCATGCATCATCAAAATTATACATATATGGAAATTGTATTACAGTAGGTATGATTGGTAACATTCGAACCCAATATATCTCGTCAGCTATGTATTGTATGACGTGTGTAAAGTCGAAAAATAGAACGGGAGTGACTGTGAGTTCCCTTTGGGTTGTAAATCTCTAACCCTCTGAAAGTTATTTATGCGATGTGTAGGATTAATTAACTTATCACAGCACAAGTGGTGTGTGAGAATTCCAATGCATATTCATTTATATCCATTAAATACTTCTTACATATACAAGAATGTGACAAATATAATTTAAATTAGGCATTAATAATAAATATCTAGTAGTTATGTAAAAGATACGGGATTAGACATTCATAAAATTATGTCTAGTAAGTTTCGTGGATAAAAGTATAATAGTGAAAATTAATTGACCACGTCTAGTAGTTGTGTAAAAATTATGCAACTAAGTTTAGAAATTAATAAAATATATCTCAGTATTTTGGGTAAATATAAACATTTGACGAATATAAACGAAAGAATTACAAGGGTAAATTATAAATGAAATTCATATTACTTATGATTGTTAATGTGTTGAGAATAAAGTGCATAAAAAGAATTGGTATCGAGAATCAATTACACATGAATTGCTCTAAAGTGGGATTTAAATGCAAGATATATGTTACACACAAAGATAGTAATGCATTGATATTAATTACACGAGCATGAGAAAAAGAAATTTAGTAGGTTATGATTATTGAAATCATATGTTCAAATATTCACATATATGTCAATACACTTCTTATATAAATAAATGTTACACGTAATAAAATATTAATAAGAAATGTTTAGAACTTATGATTAACACTTAAAACATGAGTAGTGTGATTATAAGAGTTAATATGAGTATGAAAAATTGAAGTGACGGTTGTGAAAACTAATCATGTAAGACGAGATACATGATTAGACAATATATATAAAATACTGCACATTAAATAAAATATCTTATGGGTATGAGTGCTAACCCTTGTACAATTGACTTGTGTGAATAAAGAACAATTATAAGATAAATATAAGTCTTATAGTGATTTGAGAAAGGAGACAATAAAAGAATTAATGATACATCTTTTTGATAAATTATAAGATTAAGAAAGATATTAACCTTGATAATAAAACATTAATATATATGTTTGTAAGTGATTAGGGTAAAGTTTAACTTACTTGACTTTATAAAAGCTCATCATGTGGACCCTCCAAATTTTCAGGTTTGGGACTCAACAGCTCTGTAGATAATGATTAAGGTAAACTTCAATGATTTGATGAGTTCAACACAACATAAAAGTAAAGTTATTTAGTTACTCTTTGTATAGAATCATGATAGTATGACCCATGTGTAACACCCGGCTTTACGGGATTTGATTTTATTCCAATATAAACGGCATTTTTGTAAATACGTCAAATTAAGTCCGTTTTGCGAACAGAAAGTTTTAATGAAGCCGTAATAATAAATTAGAATTTATGGTGAAATATGAAAATTTGGAGAAAACGAATCGTTAGTTAAATAACGAAATAACTAACGAAACAAATAGAAATCAAAAGAAGGGCAATTTAGTAATTGGCAAACCAAAATTTTAATAAAAATACAAACTCCCTCATTTTCCCCTCTCACCCACGCGATTTCCCTTTCTCTCAACCCTCATCGCGCGACATTCTACCTCTCAACGGCGATCTCCTTCAAACGCCGGCCGACGTCCCTCCAAACTCCGGCGACTCTTCACGTTTCTCTGTCGTCTTCGCTCCCTAGGTAAGGCTTTAAGCTTTTGGAGTGTTAGATTTCGATTTCTAGGGTTGAAAACGGTTAGGGTTTGTTACGGTTGTGTTGAAAATAGTTGGGTTTTGTTAGAAAACGTTAGATAGGGTTGTAATTATGATTATTGAGCGTTATTTGGCGAAATATAAAGTATATTCGAAGTTTGGGTTGATAAGTCGGGTTTAGAGCTTTGTGAGATCTCCATTAATGGACTTTTGTGAAGAATGAGCATAAATTGCTCGATAAAATGGCTCAACGAGAAGTTTTAGAGTTTAGGAGATTTTCTTTAGCTAGGAGTTTGTAATTTTCTAAACTCGATAGTTTAGAATTGGTTTAATCACGATTTGTTGTGAATTGCCTAAGGCGAACAACGCTCTTGGACGGAGTGTGAATTTCAACAGACACGAGGTAAGTCTCTGTGATTTGTTTGGCCGATTGGCCTACACCATAAGACTATGTCGATCGAGGAATTTGAGATGTATGTTGTGTTGGGAATTAGAATGGGTAGTTAGTTTTAGGTTTGGTTAGGTTGTTAATTGTTTAGTTTATAATTTGTATGTTTCTATTTCGTTCATAGCATAATATTTGCTCACGCATTATTGTTTTCAAAAATGCATGAAAAAGAATTTCGACACATGTTTTACAAAACTAAAAGGTAAATGAATGTAATGATGGTCACGTCAGAGGCGGTGGTTCAGACATGGCTGTCAGGTGAAGCATAATTTCCCCCCGGTTAGATACGAGGGACTATCCAATCGCCGGATGTGCCGCTCCTATCTAGCGAGAGAGAAGCCCTGGTGACGTAAATGAAATGAATAGCGAAAATGTAGGACGCATGATTTAAGAACTGTACATGCATAGCATTAGCATTCACGTGTATTCACTTAGATTTACTAAGCCTCTAGCTCACATGTTTAATTCTATGGTGTAGGTGATTTTGAGACAGGTGAGGAAGACGTCCCTCTGTTTGAAGTATGAGTACGTTGAAGAAGGATGGCCCGTGGGAGTGCGCTGGCAGTCGGTGCGTAATTTTGACCCGTGGGGACGTAGGTAAACGTTTTGGGAATTGATAGATAGAATATAGGAAATTGTATAGTTAAACATTTTAGGATGTTTGGACCTGGATAAATAATATGTAGTGTTTTTGGAAAATTGGAAGTATTTTGTAATGTTTTGATATTTTCGAACAGGAGGAAATGTTAAACTTTTAAATGGAACCACGCGGTTCATTTTTATGAAATTTGGTTATGTTTTAAATGTATTTTGAGTTGGTTTGAGTGATTTATGTTGAGGAAATTTTGATAGATTAAGTTGGTATTGAAATGGAGGTTAAAGAAATTGTGAAGTAGTGTGATTGGAGTGTGCAGGGTAACGAAGAAGGAAAGAAAGAAATGAGGGAAAAAGAAAAAAAAAAAGGAGGCGTTCGATTGCAGAAGGATGGGCGATCGAACGCCAAACTCTTTGGAATTCCAGAGAGTTGCAGCTGCGTTCTGGAATTTTTCCAGAACGGCAGCCGACCGATCGCAGAACAAGGGGCGACGGGTCGGGTGCCTTGGGGCCGTTCGTTCGGCTGTCTAAGGGCCGATCGAGCGCCCCTTTGTTTCCTCGCCTTTGACGATTTTGCCCCAGTTTCTTTCTGTATTTCGTCTCTTTTTGTTTTAATTGTTTCATGAATTTTTTTATGTTTTATTTAAAAGATTTTAAAATAGTTTTCGAACGATTTTAACGACTTAGTCAACGATTTAAATTTTTCGCTTAAACGTTATCAATTTTACTTAGGTTACAAAAAGAAAAATTTTCACGGGAATTTAAAGGAATAGTGTAAGGGTCGTTACAGTTATGGTATCAGAGCCCTCGGGTTTTAAAAACGGTTCTGTAGACTGCACGACTGCGCAGCCACTACGCGGACATCCTTCATCAACTGTAAGTACGTTTAATTGCTTTATTTAAATTCGATTTCTTAGGATTATTTGTTTTAACTTTTATAAGAGTTATAGAAAATGGTTCGAAGTAGAGACGCCCGAGACGATGCCTTAGATAGGCTGACTAATTTGCTGGACCGTTAGGCTCAGCACATGGACTGGCAGACCCAACAGATTGAAAGCCTGGTAAACCGAGAAAATCAAAGAGCCCGGCATATAGTGATTCCGGACAACCACAGCATGGAACGATTTCAAAAGCTAAGGCCCCCAATATTCAACGGACAATCTACGGACCCCTCTATTGCTGAGGAGTGGGTTTGAACAATGGAGGATATGTTGGCGTATGCCAAAGTGGACAATGCTGAGAAGGTTGTGTGCGTCACATTCCACCTAGCATTGGATGCTCGATCTTGGTGGGATTCTGTTAAGGCAACGACGGACGTGGCACTGATGAGATGGGAACGGTTTAAGACCGTGTTCTCTGATAAGTATTTCAGCCGTACAGTGAGGGCGGCAAAGAGAGCAGAGTTCACGCAGCTAAAGCAAACTAGTACAGTTGCAGAGTATATCAGAAAATTTGAAGCTTTATCCAGGTTTACACCGCGCTTAGTCAGTGATAATGAGGACAAGGTGCAACAATTTATGGACAGACTGAATAGGGAGATTCGGAAGAACCTTATAGTATCTGGCATTCTGGATGTGCCCTATGAGGATATTGCAGCGAGAGCCCTGGAATTCGAGGTTGCAGAGTTGACATGCGTTAAGCCAAGGGAGCCTGCCAAGGGCTTCTTTCGCGAGATACAGCCTCAGGTACGGAATCGGGGTTGGCAACCTAGAGGGCAACAGCCACAGCAACAACAGTAGAGAGGCGTCAAAAGGCCTCATGAAGGAGGGAATGATCAGGGCAAAGGGAAGCAGGTTCAAGGGCCGCTCAAAAGCCTGTTTGTCCTAAGTGCCAAAAGGAGCATTTTGGCGAGTGTCGGTTGGGTACCAACAGCTGTTTTAGATGCGGAGAGGTTGGCCATTATATCATGAACTACCCGTTATTGGACCGAAATCAGCCAGGTAGAAATCAACAGGGCCGAGATCAGCGAAGAGTTATGCCGAGGATCTTCGCATTTATTGAGCCTGGAGATGTCGACGACGAGGCAAAACCATCTGTCATATCAGGTACTATTCTAGTCATGGGTGTACCAGTATTTTCTCTGATAGATACGGGAGCTACACACTCCTTCATTTCAACTGCTTGCATGATTAGATTGGGGCTAGTATCTGAGTTGGCTTAGTATGAGTATAGAGTGATACTGCCTTCGGGACCTCTTATGCAGTCGGATCGTGTCTTCCAAAGCAATGTTGTCTCGGTGGGGATTAATACCCTCTATGCTTGCCTGATAGTTATGAGCATAGAGCGGTACGATTTAATTCTAGGGATGGATTGGATTTCACGTCACTACGCCACCATTGACTATCAATCTGGGTTGGTAACTTTTCAGCCTCCGGATAAGGACGAGTTCTCATATCAGGCGCTAAATAGGTCAAGTGGGTCGCCTATTTCTTATACTATGAAGGTTCAAGAGCAGTTTAAAGGCTAATGCTCTGTTTATCTGGCTACCGTGATTGATGCTCGGTTACGCAGCGAGGTAAAACTAGAGGACCTTCCAGTAGTTAGAGATTTCTTAAAGATCTTTCTGGACGATCTTCCCGGATTACCGCCAGACAGAGAGATCGAGTTTGTGATTGATGTGTATTTAGGCTCTGCGCTGGTATCAAAGAATCCTTACAGACTGGCACCTGCTGAATTAAAAGAGCTGAAGTCTCAGTTATCTGACCCAGCTTTTCTCCCTGGGGTGCGCCAGTGCTGTTCGTGAAGAAAAAGGACGGAACTCTCAGAATGTGCGTTGATTACAGAGAGTTGAATAAACTAACAGTGAAGAATAAGTATCCACTGCCTCGGATTGACGACCTGTTTGATCAACTGCAGGGTGCCCGAGTATTTTCGAGGATAGATCTACGCTCGGGTTATTATTAGTTGAAGGTTCGGAGGGAAGATGTTCAGAAAACGGCCTTCCGAACGAGGTACGGACATTACGAATTTCTTGTGATGTCCTTCGGGCTTACGAATGCTCCTGCAGCTTTTATGGATTTGATGAACCGTGTGTTTAAGGAGTATTTAGACAAGTTTGTCGTCGTCATCATTGATGACATCTTGATCTATTCAGAGACAAAGGAGGAGCACGAGGAGCATTTACGGATTGTTCTTAGGACTTTAAGTCAGCATCAATTGTATCTGAAGTTCTCTAAGTGCAAGTTTTGGCTTGATCGGATTGGTTTTCTCGGCCATATCATATCTCAGGAGGGAATTTCGATAGATCCGACAAAGATCGAAGTTGTCAGAGATTGGCCACAACCTAAAAATGTACGAGAGGTACGAGAATTTCTCGATTTGGCTGGATATTACAGGAAATTCATCGAGAGATTTTCAAAGATCGCAGTCCCTCTATCCCGCTTGACAAGAAAGAATGAAAGGTTTGTATGGTCGCCTGCTTGTGAGAAGAGCTTTGTGGAGCTGAAACAGAGATTGATTACAGCTCCAGTTCTGACACTACCAGTTGAGGGTGATAAGTTCAGTATTTACTGTGACGCCTCAAGGATCGGACTGGGATGTGTATTAATGTAGGAAGGCAGGGTCATTGCTTATGCTTCTCGGCAGTTGAAGCCATACGAGCAAAACTATCCGACACACGACCTTGAACTTGCAGCGGTTGTCTTTGCTTTAAAAATCTGGAGACACTATTTGTATGGGCAGCAATGTGAGGTGTTGTCAGATGACAGGAGCTTAAAGTATCTATTTACACAGAAAGAGTTGAACATGCGGCAAAGGAGGTGGTTGGAGTTCGTTAAAGATTATGATTTTGAAATAAAATACGACCTAGGGAAGGCAAACAAAGTCGCTGATGCCTTGAGCAGAATGCCTATTGCGAGTTAGCCTTCACTTGCATTGATGTCGGTAATGCTGAGGTCTGAGATTGAGATGTTCGATGTAGAGATTGTGGCAGAGTTGTCCAGCATGCTCACCAACATTTCTCTTAGACCGACGATTTTGGACAGAATACGAGGAGCTCAATAAAACGATTTGGAGTGTGAAAGGCATTGAATGAGCATGACATCTGAAGGTTTGTCTGACTTCAACCTGACAGATGATGGAGTATTAAAATTTAGGCACAAGTGGTACGTGCCTAACAATGAGGAGCTAAAGAAGGAAATCTTGGTCGAGGCACATTCTTCAGTATATTCAGTGCATCCAGGAAGCACCAAAATGTATAGAGACTTGAGACAACATTTCTGGTGGCCAAACATGAAAAGGGAGATTGCCAGATATGTAGAAACCTGCCTGATTTGCCAATAGATTAAGGCAAAGCATCAAAGGCCAGCCGGAACCTTACAGCCACTACCTATTCCAGAGTGGAAATGGGAGCAGATCTCCATGGATTTCATTGTGGGACTCCCGAGAACGACAAAGGGGCACGATGGTATTTGGGTGATAGTCGACCGTTTGACAAAGACAGCCCACTTCCTGCCAGTGAAAATGACCTATTCTATGGATCAGCTAGCTGAGCTATATGTGCAGGAGATCGTCAGACTACACGTAGTGCCCATCTCTATTGTTTCTGATAGAGATGTCAGATTTACTTCGAAGTTCTAGAGAAGTTTACATAAAGCGATGGGAACTCAGCTGAATTTTAGCACGACGTTTCATCCTCAGACTGATGGGCAGACAGAAAGAACGAATCAGATTCTTGAGGATATGCTTAGGGCTTGCGTGCTAGAGTTTCAGGGCTCGTGGAGTCGATATTTACCGTTGATTGAGTTCTCGTACAACAACAGCTTCCAGGCTACTATTGGCATGGCTCCGTACGAGGCGCTGTATGGTCGAAAATGCAGGTCTCCGCTATATTGAGATGAGGTAGGCGAGGCTAGCATTGTTGGCCCAGACATTTTACAGCAAATAGCGGAGAAAATCGTTGTTATCAGACAACGTACAGAGATTGCACAAAGCCGCCAAAAGAGTTATGCTGACACCAGACGGAGAGAATTACAGTTTAAGGAAGGTGACGAAGTGTATTTGAAGATTTCTCCGTTTAAAGGCATTATGCGATTTGGAAGGCGAAGCAAGTTGAACCCTCGTTTTGTTGGGCCCTTTCCTATTCTGAAGAGGATCGGGACTATGGCGTACATGTTACAACTCTCAGCATCTATGGAAGGTATTCACGATGTGTTCCACGTGTCCATGCTCAGAAAATGTGTGTGCGATCCATCACAAGTCGTCAAAACAAGAAAGATCGAAGTACAACCAACGCTGACCTACGAGGAAAGGCCAGTACGAATCCTAGAGTCTTCTATTAAGGTATTGCGTAATAAGGAGATTCCTCTGGTAAAGATTTTGTGGAGGAACCATAATATAGAGGAGGCTACTTGGGAGAGGCAACATGATATGATGTTGAAGTATCCTGAGCTGTTTGTGTAATCAAATTTTGAGGACAAAATTTAAATAAGGTGGATAGAATGTAACACCCGGCTTTACGAGATTTGGTTTTATTCCAATATAAACGGTATTTTTATAAATACGTCAAATTAAGTTCGTTTTACGAACGGAAAGTTTTAATGAAGCCGTAATAATAAATTGGAATTTATGGTGAAATATGAAAATTTGGAGAAAACGAATCGTTACTTAAATAACGAAATAACTAACGAAACAAATAGAAATCAAAAGGAAGGGCAATTTAGTAATTGGAAAACCAAAATTTTAATAAAAATACAAACTACCTCATTTTTCCCTCTCACCCAAGCGATTTCCCTTTCTCTCAACCCTCATCGCGCGACATTCTACCTCTCAACGGCGATCTCCTTCAAACGCCAGTCGACGTCCCTCCAAACTCCGGTGACTCTTCACGTTTCTCTGTCGTCTTCGCTCCTTAGGTAAGGCTTTAAGCTTTTGGAGTGTTAGATTTCGATTTCTAGAGTTGAAAACGGTTAGGGTTCGTTAAGGTTGTGTTGAAAATAGTTGGGTTTTGTTAGAAAACATTAGATAGGGTTGTAATTACGATTATTTAGCATTATTTGGCAAAATATAAAGTATATTCGAAGTTTGGGTTGAAAAGTCAAGTTTGGAGCTTTGTGAGATCTCCATTAATGAACTTTTGTGAAGAATAAGCATAAGTTGCTTGATAAAATGGCTCAACGAGAAGTTTTAGAGTTTAGGAGATTTTCTTTAGCTAGGAGTTTGTAATTTTCTAAACTCGATAGTTTAGAATTGGTTTAATAACGATTTGTTGTGAATTGCCTAAGGTGAACAACGCTCTTGGACGGAGCGTGAATTTCAACAGACGCGAGGTAAGTCTCTGTGATTTGTTTGGCCGATTGGCCTACACCATAAGACTATGTCGATCGAGGAATTGGAGATGTATGTTGTGTTGGGTAATTAGAATGGGTAGTTAGTTTTAGGTTTGGTTAAGTTGTTAATTGTTTAGTTTATTGTTTGTATGTTTCTATTTCGTTCATAGCATAATATTTGTTCACGCATCATTGTTTTCAAAAATGCATGAAAAAGAATTTCGACGCATGTTTTACAAAACTAAAAGGTAAACGAATGTAATGATGGTCACGTCAGAGGCGGTGGTTCAGACATGGCTGTCAGGTGAAGCATATTTTCCCCCCGGTTAGATACGAGGGGCTATCCAATCGCCGGATGTGCCGCTCCTATCTAGCGAGAGAGAAGCCCCGGTGACGTAAATGAAATGAATAGCGAAAAGGTAGGACGCATGATTTAAGAACTGTACATGCATAGCATTAGTATTCACGTGCATTCACTTAGATTTACTGAGCCTCTAGCTCACATGTTTAATTCTATGGTGTATGTGATTTTGAGACAGGTGAGGAAGACGTCCCTTCGCCTGAAGTATGAGCACGTTGAAGAAGGATGGCCCGTGGGAGTGCGCTGGCAGTCGGTGCGTAATTTTGACCAGTAGGGACGTAGGTAAACGTTTTGGGAATTGATAGATAGAATATAGGAAATTGTATAGTTAAACATTTTAGGTTGTTTGGACCTGGATAGATAATATGTAGTGTTTTTGGAAAATTGGAAGTATTTTGTAATGTTTTGATATTTTCAAACAGGAGGAAATGTTAAACTTTTAAATGGAACCACGCGGTTCGTTTTTATGAAATTGGTTATGTTTTAAATGTATTTTGAGTTGGTTTGAGTGATTTATGTTGAGGAAATTTTGATAGGTTAAGTTGGTATTGAAATGGAGGTTAAAGAAATTGTGAAGTAGTGTGATTGGAGTGTGCAGGGTAACGAAGAAGAAAAGAAAGAAAGAAGGGAGCGAAAAAGAAAAAAAAAGGAGGCATTCGATCACAGAAGGATGGGCGATCGAACGCCAAACTCTCTGGAATTCCAGAGAGTTGGAGCTACGTTCTGGAATTTTTCCAGAACGGCAGCCGACTGATCGCAGAACAAGGGGCGACGGGTCGGCTGCCTTGGGGCCGTTCGGTCGGCTGTCTAAGGGCCGATCGAGCGCCTCTTTGTTTCCTCGCCTTTGACGATTTTGCCCCAATTTCTTTCTGTATTTTGCCTCTTTTTGTTTTAATTGTTTCATGAATTTTTTTATGTTTTATTTAAAAGATTTTAAAATAATTTTCAAACGATTTTAACGACTTAGTCAACGATTTAAATTTTTTGCTTAAACGTTATCAGCTTTACTTAGGTTACAAAAATAAAAATTTTCACGGGAATTTAAGGGAATAGTGTAAGGGTCGTTACACCATGTATGTAAATTAAATCGATAAATCTTGCATCTAATGAGACTTGTATGTATACTTGTGTATTGTAGTTATTATTGTAGGTCAATAATATATGATTAATTATCTTTATTCCAATGTATCGATGGTTTATTTAACATTCCTAGGTCATAAATCTCGTAATAGGGGCTAGGGCCATGACAGATATCATGTGAATTGAATACAGAAATGACATGATGAAAAGTGTCTGCATTTATACTCACTGAGACACATTGGGGATGAGTTTTATATTTGACTATAAGATTTGTGCATATTTTGGTAAATATTTAATGTAATGATTTACTTGGCTTTATGAAAGCTCCTCATGTGGCTTATTTCTAATTTTTTCAAAACAAGAGGATGACAAACAATAAAGGATTTCAAAGACAAGGTAAGGAGATAGAGGTTTAGAGTATTGATATGGTCAGATACCGCTGTCAACTCAGACATTGAAAGAGTGTGTAATTTTGTCTTTAGGAAATTTTTATTATGCAATGACTTTGCCTGGTACAATTTAGTCAATGTATCCCAGATTAGCTAAAAGAGAATTAAACTAATTAGTTTTGACGACGATTATGCTAATTTGAGTAGTTAATTTTAAGTTATTCATTGAGTAATCATGTGAATAAAGAGTTCGAATATTTATCTTATTTGAAGGGGTATTTAGTTATGCTAACGTGTGGTTAAATCTTTTTCAATTGTTGTTAAAGTCATAGGTCTTAATGATGAAAATTAAAGGAAATACGCATGTCAATTAGTGAAGAAACTGTTCAACAACTCGAGAGCCTAAAGTGTTGACCGGTCCAAGAAAGTATCAATCAGTCGAGTATTGAAGAGAATTCCAAAAAAGCTCAAGGTGTCAACCTTCAAGAAAGTGTCGACCATTTTAATGTTGAGATGAATTCCAAAGAGCTCACAGTGTCAACCTATCTGAGAATTATCAACCGCCGTAGACTACCAAATAGTGAAGGGTCGACACATAAGTTGTTCAAAATGTTCAAAAATTCTCACAACAGTCATGAAAGTGTTTAGAATGTGTTGGGTTGTTGACCAATACCCTATTTTTCTATAGGCATCTATAAATAGAGAGAGGTTGCTCTATGCAAATTGCTGAACCTGAATTTCTTAACGAAGTGTTGTCTTCTTCATTTGAGAATGTGAGTATTTAGCTTATATAACTCTCCTCCTAGTTTTTAACTTGAGATTTCAATCCTTGAGAGAGTGAGAATTTGTTCGATATTGTAACAGCCTTTTATTTATAAACCCATGAACTAGTAAAGAGTGATGTCCATGAAGAGTCATTGAGCAATATAATTTACTAAAATCCAAGTATAAAATTTGAAAGAATTATAATGTTAATCTAGTTGAGAAGCATCCTAGTATAACACCATCTTTCAAAAAATAATTGGTGATTTTAAAAATTAAAAAATAATGATTTAAGTAATATTGCGCTTAAGTTCACAATGGGTAGTAGAAACTTACATATTCTATTGGAAAAACAAAGACTAACATTTGATAAAGCTGGAATTGGATATTAACCCTTTAAAAAGAAAAAGGCTTATAGAAATTTCTGTGTTTGTCTAACTACTTGTCATTCAGGCAATAGAGTAGCATAAATCTTCTATATGTCCATTTAAATCAAATGACAAATTTTTGTCCACTAAATTGATTTGGGTTTCCAAATGAACCAATATTAATTCTCAAGGATCCAAAAAAAATTTAAGTACCTAAGAAAAGCAATTAACTTTACCTTGTAGGTTGAAGAATCTCCCTTGAAGGACCTTTGGTACCTTGATAATAGTTGTTCAAGGCATATAATAGGAGACTCTTTAAAATTTACCTTCATCGCAAAGAAGAAAGAAAAAGTCATTTTTGGAGGTAACCAAAAAGGAAAAAAAGTTAGCATTGGAAATATAGATAATACTTGTAACCATATTATCAAAATTATTCTCTTTAGTTAAAGCATAATATTTTGAGTATTATTCAATTATCTGACAAAGACTATAAAGGTTATATTTGAAACTAAAATTTGCATGATTAAGGATTGCTAGAATGGAAATATTTTATTTAATGGTTATAAGAGTGAGAATGTATACACTATTGATTTGAATAATGTTTCATGTTTTGATGAAAAATGTTTTATCCAAAATTCTTCTATTAATTGTTGGTCTTGAAATAGGAGATTAGGACACGTAAGAATGAATATCTAAGCTAAGATTTATAGAAAAAACTTAGTTAGGGGTCTTCTCAAAATTAGAAAAATTCTTGAGAAAATCCCCTAAGAGCTTTGGAATTGGAGAAAATCAAACGTTAAATATTTTAGAGTCTTTGATTGTAAGTGTTTTATCTTAAACACTAAAAATAATCTAGTTAACTTTGACACCAAAATGAATTATGGAATATTTTTAGATTATTCCTCAGCTAACAAAGCATATAAAGTTACAACAAAATAAGTATAGTTGTGGATGAATATGTGCATGTGACATTTGATGAAACAATTCAATCCTCAAACAATTTGAAGTTGAATGAAGACCTTGAAGGGAAAATGAAAATCCTAAATTTAGGGCTTAATGATTGTTCTAATCAAGAGAGCACTTCGCTTGAAATGACTTCTAAGGAACTAGAAGCAACTCCAATCGAGAATGTTAATGACGATTTACCCAAAGATTAGAAATATGCTAAGAGTCATCCCATAGATGATATTTTGGATGATCTTACCTTAGGAGTAAAAACTAGATTCTCCCTTAGAACTTTTCATGCAAACATAACCTTCATATCTCAATATAACCTAAATATGATGGGAGAGTTAAGAGTTTTAAATGAGTATGATGAGAGAGTTAAGAGTTTTACTAAGACTTAAAATTTGACAATCTCAAGAAAGAATCTTTCTAAATTAAGAAAAATATGTCAAAGAGGCTTCATATGGACACATCCAAATTTTCATCCACTAGTACGAGGACATGAGTTGGATAAAGATAAAAAAGAAAAAATTGTTGACAAGAAATATTATGGTATGATAAGTTCATTGTCATATTTAATGACAAGTAGACTTGATATTCTATTTAGTGTGTATTTATGTGCTAGATTTTAAGCATCCCAGAGGAATCTCACTTAAATGCGAGAATTTTTTTTTTTTTTTTTAAATAACTAAGTGGCCTTTGATTTAGGTATTACATAGGAACATCTTTTAATTTGGTTAGTTATTCTGATTCTGCCTATGTCGGTAGTCTTGTTGATAGAAAGAGTGCAAGTGAGATTTGTCAATTTCTTAGAGAATCAATAGTGTCTTAGTTCTCTAAGAAACAAAATTTTGTGACGCTTTCTACGACTGCAAGTGAATATATAGTTGTTGGGAGTTGTTGTGATGTGGACGATTTTGTTTTAAAATATTATAACGCCTTAAAGGATCCAGACTTTTTGAGGACCAATAGAGGGGTATAATTATTAAGGAAAGTTTTGAAAAACTTGGATGATGGAGCCTTTTTCAAACCAAGGGATAAAGATTTAAATGTTTAGGCTAGACTTATCCACTACATATTTACGTACAGTCTTTTGCCGAGAGATGGTCATAGGGATTACGTAAGTTGTATGAACTTGTATGTTATCTACAACATTTTCAATCGATAACGTTTTGATGGGGACAAATTATTCTTCATCGCCTACTTGACACATCCAGCAACTCCTCCAAATCACTTTTGTTCAATCTTCTTCTAACGCATGTATTTCGAGGCAATGTTATGACTCCTCCAACTAAACTTCTTAAGCAGTTGAGGGCTATTGATATTTATACGGTGCATACTCTGGCTTGGATGGGTTTAGTTCATGATGATCAATACAGGTTGTTCTTCAAAACTGTCACCAATGCTTCATCCTTTCCAGGCCCTTCTGAAGCTGCAACTAAAAACATTGAGGGTGGTATAGCTGATGCTGCAAACCAACCGTCACCACCTTGCTCTGACATTGTTCACCCCTAAAGTGGACTTTCTAGATTGGAGGAGGAGATTGATCTTGTAACACCCTGAATTTTTCCGGAGTTCCTTAATTTGTGCATAGAACTATTAGGAATTTACCTCGGGTACGAAATTCACGAGAAATTTTAGAAGGATTTACTAATTGGGAAAATAAGAGAAAGTAGATTAATGAAAAGAGAAATTTAATTAGATAATTTTCTTAGGTGGAATGGCTTTTTCAACAAGCCACTACAACCCATATATCAAAACAACTCACCTACCTCCCCTCCTCTTTTACGTAACTCATTCCTTCTCTTTTTCTCCAATAAAACACTCTCTCTCCCTCCCTCCCTCTCTCTGCTACGTTCTCACTTTCCCTCTCTTGTTCTTTCCCCTTCCACGAAGAAATCGCCATTCTCCTTCGGCTCCAATCAGCTCCACGCCAGCGCCCAAGCCAGCCCTCCTCTTTCCTCTCCTAGTTTGAGTTTTAAAGAAGAAAAATATGGGGGAAAACCTTTCCTCTCTCCTCTAGCATTTAAAGTCAAAGAAACACACTTTTCTTCTCTTCATTCCAAGGTATGTTTTGGGTGATTTTAGTTGGGTTGTTTATAGATTGATCGATTGATGATATATATATTGGGTTTATAGATGATTTGTTGTTGATTTTGTTAAGCGTTGAGGCTGTTTGGTAAACCTTAATTTGATGCATGAAAATTCTGACTAGTTGCTACATTTTCTTCTTCTATTTGATGTTAAATGGATTAAGAGTTGATCGTTGATGATTCATACGAAAAGAAAATGGGATTGATTAAAAATGTTAAGAAATCTAAGGTTAAAATACAGGGCAGTTTTGGTTCTGAGGATTTTCGGCCCATTTATTGTATTTTTTTTGCTAAATGGATTATGTCACATGAAAGTATACATCTTAGGGATTTCATAGGCATAAGAATTATCAAATTCAGATGGATATACAATTTGTTATGAATTTTCGAAGTCAAGATAAAAACTGTAAAACTTATTCTGGGCAGTTACGGTTTTGGAAATTCTGCCACTCATTGTGATTTGTTTTTGATAAATGGTTTGTACTAGATGAAAATAGACACTTTAAAGAATTCGTAGCCTTTGGAATCAAGTCATTTCGATATTTTTAGAGAAAGTTACGAATTTTAGAAGTTTGCTCAAAACTGTAAGCCAAATCTGGGTTTTTGCTTGATGTTAAGTTGTTTGATTAAAAATTGATCCAAATGTTGATTGTTTGAAGTGCTTGATGAGAATTATGTGAAATGTGACCTATCCTTGGAGCATCTTTTGGAATTGAATTTTTATTAGATTACCTGATAGGTGTTTAATGGTGGTTGAGATTTAAATAGGATGTACATCCGTTTAAGTTCAATTTATGCTGGAGTGTTGATACTTGGGAATTGTTGCTAGTTGTTGAAAGTTGATTACGGATGTTGGTTGTAGGATGGTAGTTATGAATTTAAATTGGAAATAGAGATTTTGGATGTTTATGTAGAAATGTTATGTTTTAGGTTTCAGGATAAATGAGTCGATCGTACCGGGTCGATTTAGCTAAGGACGTCAGGTAAGTAATGTTACATGCATGTATAGGTTCATGCATCACCGAGGCAACACGTTCAAGACTTCTGACACCGCAGCAAACAGGTAAGTTCATACCCGTAGGCTGGCCCTTAAGGCCCTACATCTCGGAGGTACTAGGTTTTTCATTTTATTGTCTGGTTTCGGGTAGAAGGGTTAGAGTTAAGTTCTGTGGTTTCTGTTTAGGTTTCTGTTGTTTTATCTTCTTGTACTCTGCTGTATCAACTGTAAGCACTGTAAATGTCCATGCATACACGATTTTTCTGAAAGTTCATGCAAAATTGTTTTCTGTACACGGTTTGAAGTTAAGCAAGATAAAAAAAAATCTGACTGAAATGTACCGGTTAAGTGCGGGACGGGGACTGGCCCTCTGGTTTTATCCCTCCCTGGGAATCTGAAAATTTATTGTCCCTAGCAAGGACCCTCTGGTTTTATCCCTCCCTGGGACTCTGAAAACTGCTGTGCCTGATAGTGCACCCTCTGTTTGCCAGTTCCCCTATAAGCCCCACTTATACCCCTCTGCCACTGTAACGTAAAGTTCTGTTCTGCCACTGTATTCTGAAAACTGCATGCATAGCATTTTGCATCACTGCATTTATAATATGTTCTTACTGAGTTTTAGACTCATAGGTGAACTCCCTGATGTAGGTACTGAACCTGAAAATGAGGACTTTGTGCCTCAATCTGATGACTAGATGGCTGGTGGCTCGAACTCTCGGGGTGGTTGTTGCAGTCAGACACAATTTTCTGTCCCGAGGTTTAAGTCTTAGTCTTTTAAGAAATGTTCATATCTGTAAACTTTTCTGAAATTCTGGTGTATTTGTTTTAAAAACTCTGTAGGAGATTCTGTTGGATATATATATAATGTATCAGTTCTGATGTCCAAGTTTTAATCTCCGTCGACAGTTGATAGTTGTCCCCTGAAATATTCTGTATTAATGCCTTGAAATGTTTTGAAAACATTCTGGAACTGCTTGAGTTCTCCCTTTTCAGGTCATGCATGGATGGTCTCGAATTTTAGAGTTATCCATGCAATTTGTTTTCTTGAAATCTGTCATTTGTAATGAAGGTCTGAAACCTGCATGCCTTCTCTTGTGCTCGAGGACCATGTTTTGACGTGGTTTGAGAATCTGAAACGTTTATGCCCTCTGTCTGTATGCTTTCCTGTCAAAAGTTGTAAATTCTGCCTTTAAAACTATGTCTTCCAATTACATCTACCGGTAGGAATTTTGCCTGTATCTACCGCCAAACAGTGTTTCTACCTTAGGTTCTCATCTTCCGATTTAAATTGCTATCTGCATCTTCCGATGACGTCAGAACATCTTCCGACTGACGTCATCACCTTCTGCCGATTACGTTCACTACATGTATCTGCCGATGACGTCATCACATCTTCCGATGATGTCATCACACATCCCGCTTTCATCTGCCTGCCTTCATCTTCCGATGACGTCAGAACATCTTCCGACTGACGTCATACGATGAGTTCTGCCTATATCTTCCGCTCAGTTTTACTCGTCTTCAGTTTCTTTTCTTCTGCCGATTACATTTAATGTCTGCATCTTTCGGTGACGTCATCCATCTTCTGGCTGACGTCATCACACATTCCGATTATGTTAACTGTTTTTCCCATTTGAAGTAGCATCTACCGATTGACGTCACCCTTACTTCTGTCTTTGCATATGCATCTTCCGTCTGACGTCAGCTCACATCTTCCGCCAATCTTCCGATAGTCTTCCGCTATTGCTCTGCCATTAATGTAGACTGATTCTCGCTGCCTCAGTCTTCTGATTTTATATTCTGTTTTCTGCCCTTACCACCTTCTTCTATTATTTGTTCTTCCTTCCGATTGTAAATCTGTTCACGGTGTTTTTCCCGTTTTGCTTCCGAACACAGGGAATGTTTTTTCCCTTCTTCCGAAAAGTTTATGAGTCACTTTAAAAGCTCATCCTGTCAATTGCATTTTTCAAATCTGGTTTATATTTAAATTTCTTCAGTTTATCTCATTTCATTTCCGATTTCTGTGGAGTTCTAAAAGTCCAGTCGGTTTTGTTTTAAAAGTCTAATGTTAAAAAAAAATAGTCACCGTTTTCTGTTAACTGCCCCGGATTGACGGCTCCGATCCCGGACCCCGATCGGGTTGGGTTTCGGGCTGTCACAGATCTCATGGCAGCATGTCTGTCTATCCACCCTTACTACAAGCATTGAGCATTGCTTCGAAGATAAGGCTTCCTATTTCATGTGCTTTACAGTCGAGATCTTATCGAGACTTGATTCCATTGATCGACATATTGTGGAGTTTTCAAATGCTTGTTGGAGAGTGAATAGGAAAAAATATAACACTCAAAAAGTAAGAAAAAAATAATAATATATCTTTTTACGTGGAAACTCAAATCGAAAAAAAAAAAAAAAAAACTATGGGGACCGAGTTCAGAAAAATATCTTTATGAAAAAAATAAGATTTATAGTAGTCTTCTATTAAACAAATATTTTAGAAACTATGTGTACAAAAACACTTCCATCTATTTATCATTCACTCTCTTTCTTTTTTCTTGCACAAAATGTTCTTACCTACTCTATTACTTACTCTTCTTCTCTTCTTCAATTTTAGATACTTTAACCTCTTCTGAGATTTTCTATTAATAGAGATGTATCATCCCAAAAGGATGAAACTATTTTCTGCATGTGGAAGAAAACAAGAAGCGAAAATAAGATCTCAATGCATTTGTGGACTTTAGGAGAGAGAATTCATTACTCCTTTTATTTTATTTTTTTGTCTTTATTAGCGTGAGTCGCTCATCATTAAAGAGGGAAACCACTTTATGTAGTTTTCTTCGACCAAAGTATTGTTTTTCCTATTTTCTTTAGGTGAGGGTAGCATTGGGATGAATCTATAGTTGGAATCGGATCAAGTGCTTTGATTTGGTTCTTACCCTTATATGAACTGAAACTTAGGAACCGTTAGCTCACGATTCGGTTGGCTTCTGCCCCGTAATAGAACAATTCCCACTCCTAATTTTCAAATCATAAAAATTAGAAATTCGATAGTCAAATTCAAAAGGGTATTATCATACTTTTTATCCAATCAAAGGATTACATTTTATAAAAAGAAAAAGTCAAAAGTCAGACCAATGAATACCAGCAATACTTTTGGACTCACTAGTCAGTGACAGCCCAAAAAAAAAAAATTGACCGGCTAAACTTCTATGTTCACGGTTGAAAAAGAAATAATTGCATTGGTGCCCAAAAGGTCCATATAGATAGCTTCTTTGTGTGCGCCAAAGGCACCCGGAACTGAAGTTGAATTGTCGCAAATAACTTTGTTCAGTGAGATTCAAGGGATTGATCAAGATTTAAGTGATTTTGTAAACTTATATATGAGTCTAACATTTGTTTCTGGTACATATTAAAATATTAGACCAATAATTACAGCGATGGGAATGTGATCCGTCAAGCCGTGAGACACTAGAATCTTTGCCATTATTTAGTCAACCCTTGCCCTCCCAATGGAGTCGCCATAAAGAAATTAACGATTATACATTCATACTTATTATTTATGCGTTATTTATTTAGTTGAGTAAGTTATCTATTCTTCTAACTCAATGTTACACTATCAATAGATGAACGTCACATTAAATATAAAATTAAAACATAACCCTATTTGGCTCATAACCTATTTAGTGCTCTTCATGTCACCAGCAAATATCATTACGCTACGTGTCGTATAATAACAATTTAAATTTAATTTTTATCTTTAATAGGAGTACCCATTTTATTTTCTTCCCATTTCTATAGAAATTGTTATCGTACTGTTTCCTAGTCATCAACGAACAATATCATTGGTTGTGTTCACGTGAGTTTTATTTTGACTGTCCTAAACACATAAAGGAGCAAAGCGAGAGCTATTTGGAGAAGAAGAAAACTTGTGTATAAGCTTAGAAATTAAATTAATTTATGAAAGTAAGCATTTTTTTACTCGGATGCTGATAGTTTTTCAATCCACCAGTCACTTTGTTTTCTGAAATGTAGGGGGTCACAGGGTAGAATTAAGTTCACAAGATTAATCATATAGGATCATCGGTTTATGAAATTATGGTAAACCCGGATCTGGATTAGAAGCTGTTTCGATAGAAGAGAAAACTGAAAGTGAAATGGATTAACAAACGACGATTACACCTTTCAGTTATCCTAATTCTGGTGCAATAACAAGATGATAGATATAACTGAAACAAGCATGCACCCTGTAAACCTCAGATATATATGCTTAAAAGGGATTTTCTCATGGCTTATGATTTTGGGTATAGATATAGTCGAGATGAGCAGCCAAGTTCCGTCTCATCATGCACTCTTCCTCAGCAACCTCCTCACAGCTCTCTTCTACAGCCTGATCGGCTTTCTCCCCATAAGTAACCTAAATAAAACAGGAAAAAAGTAACGAGGCGAAGTCATCAAATATCAACTCATTAAACAGCCAAAAGAGAATAAAACAAAGAAGCAAACCTTAAGCTGGTTTTCGGGTGAAGTTGCTGAAAAAATATGCTCTGCGCGACTAGCATGGGCAACAAGTGTGAAAGCGAGAAGAAGGGTTATGAAGAATAGAGTAGGAAACTTCTCCATAAGAGCTTTGAAGAAAGAGTATGACAAAAGTCTAAGGAGAAGAGAAGAGAAAAGGGAGTGTGGACTTTAAACTAAGGGGGAAGAGACTTTATAGTGGACGAGAATCGTGGGCCAAATCAATCAAAATAAATTGGAGAAGAAAAGTAGAAGAGAGAAGAAAAAGAAGAATGCTAAGTGATCACAAAAGCAAAAAGGAAAAATAAACCCTAAAAAGAAAGAGTTGTGAAATTTCTTGGTTCATTTTTGTTTGGAAATTAGATCCATTTGTACGTTTTAATTATTGGATGAGTCCTTTTGACTTTTAGGGAAAGGAGTGTTTGGTTAGAATTAAATGTTATTCTTGCATTCGAGAAATTATTACGTTTATTAATAAAAATAAACTCAATCTGAACGATGAATTTTATTGTATTAATATCTTTTATTGATTTACCATCGACTAGTGGAGTAATTTCATGATAATCATTTGCAAAATTTTATAAAACTCAATAATTTTTGTGAATTTAAGAATTTTAATATTTTTACGAGTTATACATAAATTTATAGCGGCTGTTATAAATGAACAAACCTACAAGAGTTTGGTGGAATGTTTTCCTGACATGCTTCTAAAAAATTGGTAAATTTTAAAAGATTTATATTGCCATTTCGTACAAGTCTTTCTCATACAGTTTGTCGCTTGTAGTTAATCATTTTCATGCACATAAACGTAAAAATTCATCCTACTACTACAATAATATCCACTTTGAAGTGAAGTATGCATGATTTATTCTTAAATTTTATTCCAAAACACATTGAATAGTAAGAGCTAGGCAGAGAAAGCTACCCTTTATGTACTAAGTATAATATTATATATGTTGGTGAGGGGACCAAAGACCCACGTCTTTCGTAGCTTTGTTACTGGGTATCATACTTTTGAATTACTTTACCCAATCACATTTAAGTAAAGTAGGTTTGCGGGTGTAAAACTTGGTATTTTTATGTTGACTAATTTTTCACGAGTTGGGTCTTTCACTTTGTTGACTGACGACGTGTCAAGCGTTGACTCAGTTGTCTTTTAATTATCAAGTTGGATTTTTTGGTAACTTGGAGAACTACCGTGCAGTTACAAATTCGAGTGACGTGGTGTCGGGTAATTGGGATTTACCGTTAGCGCTAGTTTTTAAAAAGAAAAAATAGCCAGCTAATTAAAAATTAGAGCAAAAGTGGAAACAAAGGAAAATTTGTTAAATTGGACTAGAAACCCTTAGGTCCCATTTTACCTTTGTGCGCCGCCGAGAGAAGGAGACGAAGAGAGTGGGGTGGTTTTCGGTTGTCTGAACCGTCAATCTCTGAGGGTAGAGAGACGTTCTCGGGACCTCTAGCTCTTACATTTGTGAAGACGTTTCAAAGGTTAGTAGTCGTAACCTCTCCATTTTCAAGTTGTTAAGTTAGGGTTTTAGGTTGAGGATGGATTCTAGCAACGGGGCTCAATTCCATCATATTATTATGGATATATTTCTTAAACAAAACAGAACAGTACTCAAGACATGGTCATGTCCAAACAAATCTGAACTCTTCGAAAGTCCAATTCTAAAAAAGGCGTCGACATAACAGTCATAGTGTCGAGGATAGCCTCAGACATCAGTCAATAATGTGTCGGAATGAGAAATTCCCTCAAAACGATCTCGACTCATCGCTGGAGGGTGCCTGCATGGATGTGCAGGAATCCACAGATAAAATGTGAACCCGTGCCCACAGTTAAACATCTTGATAACTAAACGACAAGACTTATACACACTCAATCATAGAATAAAAAACATCATCCGATGGAAATGTGTTCCCCTGTGACACATTAAGACTCCATACGGATCGCTAAACGACAAAACTTATAACAATCATCGATAAAATAAACAACATCATCACGATTGACATGAGTATCCACGTGACACATTAAGACTCCATCCGATCGCTAAACGACAAGACTTATACACACTCAATCGATAAAATAAACAACATCATCCGATTGACATGCGTATCCCACGTGACACATTAAGACTCCATCCGATCGCTAAACGACAAAACTTATACACACTCAATCCGATAAAATAAACAACATCATCCGATTGACATGCGTATCCCACGTGACACATTAAGACTCCATCCGATCGCTAAACGACAAGACTTATACACACTCAATCGATAAAATAAACAACATCATCCGATTGACATGCGTATCCCACGTGACACATTAAGACTCCATCCGATCGCTAAACGACAAGACTTATACACACTCAATCCGATAAAATAAACAACATCATCCGATTGACATGCGTATCCCACGTGACACATTAAGACTCCATCCGATCGCTAAACGACAAGACTTATACACACTCAATCGATAAAATAAACAACATCATCCGATTGACATGCGTATCCCACGTGACACATTAAGACTCCATCCGATCGCTAAACGACAAGACTTATACACACTCAATCCGATAAAATAAACAACATCATCCGATTGACATGCGTATCCCACGTGACACATTAAGACTCCATCCGATCGCTAAACGACAAGACTTATACACACTCAATCGATAAAATAAACAACATCATCCGATTGACATGCGTATCCCACGTGACACATTAAGACTCCATCCGATCGCTAAACGACAAGACTTATACACACTCAATCGATAAAATAAACAACATCATCCGATTGACATGCGTATCCCACGTGACACATTAAGACTCCATCCGATCGCTAAACGACAAGACTTATACACACTCAATCGATAAAATAAACAACATCATCCGATTGACATGCGTATCCCACGTGACACATTAAGACTCCATCCGATCGCTAAACGACAAGACTTATACACACTCAATCGATAAAATAAACAACATCATCCGATTGACATGCGTATCCCACGTGACACATTAAGACTCCATCCGATCGCTAAACGACAAGACTTATACACACTCAATCCGATAAAATAAACAACATCATCCGATTGACATGCGTATCCCACGTGACACATTAAGACTCCATCCGATCGCTAAACGACAAGACTTATACACACTCAATCCGATAAAATAAACAACATCATCCGATTGACATGCGTATCCCACGTGACAAATTAAGACTCCATCTGATCGCTAAACGACAAGACTTATACACACTCAATCCGATAAAATAAACAACATCATCCGATTGACATGCGTATCCCACGTGACACATTAAGACTCCATCCGATCGCTAAACGACAAGACTTATACACACTCAATCGATAAAATAAACAACATCATCCGATTGACATGCGTATCCCACGTGACAAATTAAGACTCCATCTGATTGCTAAACGACAAGACTTATACACACTCAATCCGATAAAATTAACAACATCATCCGATTGACATGCGTATCCCACGTGACACATTAAGACTCCATCCGATCGCTAAACGACAAACTTATACACCATCGATAAAATAAACAACATCATCCGATAGAAGACATCATCCGATAGAAGAACTCATCCGATAGAAGACATCATCGATCGACAGGAAGCCTTAACTTATCAAACGACTTAAACCGACAGAAACATCCATCGACGGACATGAACCCTTGACATTTACCTACAGAGAACATCCTGAATTTCACAACTCCCAACACGACTAACACAAACTTGTATTGACACAAACCATGGACATATTCTGAGTATGCATAGCGGAAGACTTAAATAAAACAGATCATTCACAACTCATAAATCAGTCAGACAAGTTTACTAGAATTCAACGTTTTTAAGAAAAATCCCTCCTACTTAAACTTCAATATTCATAAACCTTACTAATATGTTAAAGGTAGCAACCAGGGATCATATTCGCCTTTCCAGCCACACACTGTCACCCTGAGCACCATCCAGCAACCAGTCTTAAACATCTTCGTAGAATTTGAAATCCTCACCTGATTGTTCTTCACCTACATCATAAGATTTAAACTATAAGCCTAATGCTTAGTAAGGAGTGCAATGCTAACATGTATGCATGAATGCACAGCTTAAAGAAAACACATGTTCATGATCTTTTCGTGTTCTTATTATCGTTTTCATCATATGGATTAAGGGAGGATTTGTGCCGAAAAGGGGGTTGGCAGTGAGAGTGTACATAGTCCCTTTCGGGTCGTATTCATTGTCCTCCTTTTGGACAGTGACATACGCCAAACCGCCCTCAACCCTCTCTTAATCCTTGTTGCATAAGTTTCATATTCATTTCTTGTTCATAGGGAAAATCATGCTTTTAAAACATTTTCATATGCATGAGAAATATTCGTGATGCATGAGCATGAGCATTCTAAAATCATTAGGCTACAGAGCGGGTCATTCATTCGTTAAAGATCACAATATCAATTTGAGTACCATAACCAACCAGATATTAGCACAGATACATTTAACATCATAAACAACACCTCTACTTAGTACCCTTGAGATGTAGGGCCCTAATGGTCGGAAATCTTACTCACTCACTTACCTGGTTTCCTTAGCAAAACTTGAGCACCTCTCTTCAAACTTCTTCACCTAGAAATATTCCACATTACAGTGTTAAATCAAAATCCTAAAAGTTCTAATCGAAAGTCATCCTAGATTCTAACTTATATATTTCTAAATCTTCCTAGTCGAGCGCCTAATGCGTACAGATTAAGCTTCCAAAAATATCTAAATAACTAGATTCAACTTAGCAGATAAACACAGATTATAAATGTTACTACAATAACCCAACATTGAAGAATTCGAAACCCCAAGTTCTAGCTGAAAACAGAGCTCTAAGAAACTATCCAGTAACTACATTGTCTAAGTCTTACCTAGAGTGTGAATTGTCGGGGTGGAGGCTGAAGAATCAGTCGCCGATGAGAGAGTCGCTAGCAGAGAGAGACAGCTCGGGGAATGAGAGAACGCAGAAGGGAATGACGGCTACAGTGAGATTTTGGTGAGGTTTAAGAGTTTCCACTTTCTATTTATATTAAATCCAATCATCCTTAATTTCAATTTTGCCACCCAACCTAGATTTTCAACACAAGCAATTAATTAAATATTGGCATAAATTCCAAACCGAAAAAGTCAAAATAAACATGACCGTTAAAACAGTTAAAAATTCACCTGGTCAGACTTGTCGGGTGTTACAGCAGGAGTGACGTGTTTTATGGGTTTTGAATCTCTAAACATGATCAGGGTGTGTAATAGTTCGAGTTAATGTCATGGCAGACTGTCGATCGCCGATCACTCGGGTGATGCGTTGGATCTTTGGATCGCCGTCACGGTTTCCTTCAGTCTCAGGAGACGTTGTTTAGTCTTCGAATTATCGTCTTTCTGTGATAGTGTGTCGGGGTGGTCCTTGTGTGACACTTCACTAATGACATTTTATGTTAAAAACGTTAAGAGTTATTCCTATTGTATAGTCACCTATGTATGTAGCAGGTTTTAGAACTACCTCACTGAGGACTCGTGGAGGTGGTTTTGTTAAAAAGAAGGAAAGAGATTTCCTTAATTGTTTTTATGAAATCATGCATAGATTTGGAATGAAAACATATTTTGAAAGGACGATGAAAACCTGTTTTTAAAACAAGATGCTTTAAGTATATAATATTTACTGAGTTAGTTACTTATCCCAACGACCTCTCCTAACGACCTCTCCTAATCTAGGTAAAGAGAAAAGTTGTTAGTTTTTGTGGAGACTTGGGAGAGACAACTTGATATTTACTTTATGTAGAACTTTATTTGTATTTCATTGATAAGATTTTAATTGTTGAACTTGGAATTGTAACCCTAAATGATTGATTGAATTTCTTTTATCTTTCCGCAATGTTGGATTTTGTCAAGTACTTTATTTCATATTGCATTGTCTGTTTGGAATTTCACTATGTAGGCTTGACTGTAACAATCTCTAATGACTTTAGCTGCAAATTTAGTCTTTGGCTTGTTGATCGGGTTCCCTTCCCAGGAATAGAGTCACCCGACCCAGTGTTTTTGCTCGAGCCCGTCAACTCGACCCAACATTTCTGCTACGGCCCATCCTCGAGTCGTGACAGTGGGATTGCACTTTGTCATATTATACGGTTAGACTCTTACACTTCAACCCATCTTGGCTCATTCTGCCATAGAACATTATAGACCTTCACAATAAAAACATTTCGAGTGAACCATCTTCGTTTTAAGTTATAATTGTGGCAACCGACGCATTAAAGGTAAGATACATATTAAAATGTTTTTTTAATTTAATAAATTATGTCGATGTGGACTATGGGCTTGTTCAAGTGGACCCATAATAATAAGTCTTCTCACCCTTTTCATCCATAGTTTGGAAATTATCTAATGAGAGGAAATTTCAGAGACGGAGCTGTGAAGATTTCTCTCATCTAGAAATCAACACTTGGAGGATAACATCAAGTATCTGATATTAAAATCAAGTTAAAAATAGGTTATGTTTTCGATGAATTTTGTTGGAAAATCATAAAATTTGAATTTTTGATCATATTAGGGAAGAACTCAAAAGTTTTGTCAAAACAATGTCAAGTGGGTGATCCACATACATTGAATTTCAACTATCATCAAGAACTTTTGAAGGTGAGTCAGATTTAATGTTCCATTTGAAAAATTTAGAATTTTGAATAGTGACTTTAAATGAATGAGTATAGGTTGAAAATTTGTGCATGAAACCAACAAAATTGAGATAATCACTAAACACGATGATCATTGGAATAAAGAAGCTTTGACTATTATAAGACTTCTACAGCAATATTAAATAACTACCATTAAGGGTCGAGAGGTTTGATTCTCTTATGGGTTGGGTCGTTCCCTATTCTATCTTCGGTTTCACTCGGGTCGTGACAATAATCATAAAAATTAACAATAGCACTACTTAATTTCAATCTCTTTATTGACTCGAATTTTCTGCATTCAAAAGTTGTCCCATTGTTGTGAAAAATATTTCGCAAGTGTACGAGTCGCAACAAATAATAAAATGATAAGTAGAGTGTCAAACCCACGAGGGCTTGTTAATTAATAATCGAATTTATTAATCTTAATTCTAAATTGAACACACGTTTTATGGTTTAAAGAATTGAAATTAAATTAAACAACCAAAACAATTAAAATAAACTAATGTAAAATATCGAAACAGATAAAATGAGATTAAATCTGATTAATAAAAACCTAGGTACTACGATTTCACCAAGATAATATTTATTTCATTCTTTCCTAATTATATTCATAAGTATTCTCTCTATGTTGATGATCGATTTCGGTAAATTCTAATACAATCTCTCTCGAGTATTGCTTAGTTTATCTGATTAATGGATTATCACTTCTCAGTCTCAAATTCTACATTAATCAAATACAATTAAATTAAGAAATCACAATGATCACATCAATACCGTAACTATCTCTAGCTTACGCATATTTATGACATTAATTTCAATGCTCGGGTATTTATCACCTCTCAGTCTCAAAACACCCCAAAATCATGTAAAAATTGGCAAAAAATTTACAAGTTTTAAGAACAGAAATTAAATGCGTCAACACTATTAGAAGAAATACTCATAGAATATAATTAAACAAATAAACAGGAAATAAACATCGTCTGACTACATCGTAGCCCTAGATGAAAAAGTTGGTTCATGCTGGAAGCAAAGTGAATACAAATAATAAAGATGTTCATAAATAAACTATAGAAGGAGAGGAGAAAAACGATGTTGATGTTCACTGCCGAAAGCTCTCTCCACTTTCGCCAATCTTCGTCTCTGGTCTCTGAATAATCGCCTCTTCTTTGCCCTCTGCCGAAAACTGCTAATTTCAGAACAAACTTCTCTACATTGTTAGGGTTGCCTCTATTTACCCTTTTATTTCCTAATTCAGATCAATGGCTTAGATTAAAACACATAATTTTTCCAGCTCAGCCGATTGATCGCCTAAGATGGCCGATCGATCGGCTACTTTTCTGCTTCGAAATTCTTTGTCTTCCGCAGATCGATCGCCACATTTAGCAGATCGATCGGCGAGTTCTCTGTCTCGTGCAATAAAACTTCTCTTCAGCCGATCGATCGCCTAAGATGGCCAATCGATTGGATTCTTCTCTGTTTCTCAATTCTTCTATTTCTTTTCTGCTGACCGATCGCCCAAGATGGCCGATCGATCGGCGTCTTCTCTAGTTTCTCCAATTTCATTGTTTATTCTTTCCTTCTTTTCTTCTTTTCTACACCTTTGCTTTTTCTTCTTTTCTTTCTCTTGAGCTTCTTTATTTCTGCGTATATAACCTCCATCCTGATGTATATAAATTGTCTGCATACTTACACAAAATACGTCAAATTCCTTCAAACACTTGAGAATAACTCATCAAATCAAGTATAAAAGAGTACTAATAAGTGTATAAAATACACACTTATCACCCACCTGTAACACTTGGCATTTTTGGCTGGAAAATTATCCCTCGAATTATTCAATGGGATTAGGTTTATATTAATATAATGTATGTTTTGGTGAAATTTGTTGGGATGTTTAGTGGAAAACTAAACCAAAGTGTAACCAAAGCATTCATTTAGTTAGAAAACCAATGGAGGAGTTGTTTAGGTAGGAATTAAGGTAGCTGGGAGGAAGCCAATGAATGACTGCCATGTGTTCAACTTGTTGAACAAGATATACTTTTCCTCCTGCGTGAAACCCTATTCACTTCTCTTCTCTGTTCTCTCCATTCTCTTCACTGCATTCTCCCTCTTCCAGACGACAAACGACCAGCGAAGTTCCTCTGATCTCCTCAATTTCTCTGCCTAAGATCCGTGGATCGCAGAGGTAACACGAACAAAGCTTGCAACTCACGGACAGCAGGTAAGTTCATATCCGTAGGTTGGCCCTTAAGGCCCTACATCACGGAGGTACTAGGTTTTCATTTTTGTCGGGTTGTTTTGAGTAGATAAGTTATCTGTATTTCTCTTCACGTCCTGCTGTGTTATTACTGTTGTCTGTTGTATTAAGTTTAAGTACTGTAAAAGTTCATGCATACACGTCTTTTCCAAAAGCCATGAAAATATTTTCTGTACACATTTTGAAGTTAAGAATGATAAAACCTGTAATGTAATGTTCGGTTAAGTGTGGGACGGGGACTGGTGTTTTGCTCTAAATTTCTAGTGCCTGATAGTGCACTCCTGTTACGCCTGTTTTCCTATAAGCCCCACTTTCTGACAGATAAAAAGTAATGTTCTGCACTGTCACTGTATTCTGAAAGTTCATGCATGGCATGTTCATCACTGCATTTTTATATATTCTTACTGAGCTCTAGGCTCATAGTTGAACTCTCTGATGTAGGTACGGATCCCGTGGATGAGGGCTTTGTGCCTCAGTCCGACGAATAGGTGGCTGGTGGCTCGAGCTCATGGGGTGGTTGCTGCAGTCAGACAAATGTATTTCCTGTGAGAATGTATTTTCTGAAGTTATGTCAAGTTCTGTATCATCTTTTGAAGTTTTAAAACATTTGAAGTGTAGGTTTAGTTTTGTAGGTTCAGTTCTGTATTGATGTCTAAAACCTCTGTATTTGACAGTTGTATATATGTTTTGAAATGTGTTGAAAACATTCTGGAACTACTAAGGTTCTTCCTTTTTAGGTTGTACATGGATGGTCTCGAATTCTAGAGCTATCCATGCAGTTTGTTTTCATGAATCTGTCATTTGTAAAGCATGTTTTACAACTTTGTTTTGAATCGGGTTTTGAAGGTCTGAAACTTTTTAGGCCTTTTGGTTGATGCTCCCTGTTAAATGTTGTCAATTCTGCTTTTAAAAGCACATCCACCACTGCCTTTAAGTTCACTTCCACCGGTGAACAGTGCATTTCTGCCTGCATCCACCGCTGCCTTTAAACTTACATCTTCCGTCTGACGTCACTTCTTCTGCCCAGTTTATTTACGTCTTCCGCTTGACGTCATCCACATCTTCCGCCTGACGTCATCTGCCTATATCCTCCGCCCAGTTTATTTACATCTTGTGTCTGTCGTCGTCCACATCTTTCGCCTGACGTCACCTGCTTTACTTCTACCGCTGTTTCTGTTGCTTCTATTTAATTCACATCTGCCGCTGTTTACTGTTCATTTTTGTCTTATTCACATCCACCGCTAGTCTATATCGCCAACCCAATTTACTTACATTTTCTGCTTCGTTTACTGCCTACGTTTTCCGCCCAGTTTATTCATGTCATCCACTGTAGCCCTTCTACAGTATGCCCTCCTCCAGTTGTTTTTATTCTCTCTGTTATCCTATTTTATTCTACTTCTTTATTTCAGCCGTTCATTCTGTAGTCCGATTTTAACTGTTTTCCCGTTTTACTTTCAAATCCAGAGAATGTTCTCTCTCTCTGTAATGCTTTTAAGGGTTTTGCTCTTAAAAGTTCAGTCTGTTTGGTTCAAAAAAAAATATGTGTCCCGTTCTCTGTTAAATGTCCTGGAGTGATGTCTCCTCGGACCCTGATCGGATCGGGGGTCGTCACAGTTATGGTATCAGAGCAAAACCTAGTTTTAAAAGTGATTCTGCAAAACTGTCTAACTGCACAACCCGCCACGTGAGATCGCTCCACCAACTGTAAGTGTTTAAGTTTCCGTACCCGTTTTATTATTAAGTCGAGTTTGTTATTTCGTATAGGATTTTCTTAGAAATGGTGAGAGGACATCAGGATGAAGCAAGTGATAGTGCCAGGGCCATCGATCGCTTAACCGAGCTGGTCGGCATTAAGTCTCGCATGATGGAGCGCATGATGGCTGAAAATGGGAACAATAACCATGCAAACGCTCCACGTGACTCTAGTGGAGAGAGATTCCGGCGACTCCAGCCGCCTGTTTTCGATGGATTATCAACAGATACTACTCACGCCGAGGAATGGATTCGGGCGATAGAGAAAATGTTCAACTACGCCGATGTGGAGGAGAACATGAAGGTGATATGTGCCTCGTTCTATCTCACCAAAAATGCTGGATTTTGTAGGACACGGTGCAGTCTACTACCATGGCATTGAGCTGTGAAGAATTCAAAAGAATTTTCTATGAGAAATACTTCGATCGCAACGTGAGGAAGGAGAAGATGATCGAATTTGCTCGACTCGGGCAATTTGGATCAGTGGCTGAGTATGTTCAGAGGTTCGAGTCGCTATCCCGCTATGCACCTCATTTGGTAGCCACTGACGAAAACAAGGTGCACTAATTCATCCTGGGTCTGAAGATGGACCTTTTACGAGGGATCATGACTGGGGGTTTTGATGAGGCACCGTATACAAAGGTGGTGGCCAAGGCTTATCAGTTGGAAGCCTTAGAGACGAAGTTCCAGAGATAGAGGGATTCATCAGAAAGGTTCTATTGGGATGTTCCTCAGCAACAGCAAGGTCGTGATTGGCAACCACAACAGCAACAAAATCGAGGCGTCAAAAGGCTCAATGAGATTGCTGCATATCAGGACAAGGGAAAAAGACCAATTGAAGCTCCTTAGCTTCCCGTGTGCCCGCGTTGCCAGAAATATCACAGAGGTGAATGCAGGCTCCTTACCGGCCACTGCTTTCGATGCGGCAAAGAGGACCATCACGTTCGGGATTGTTTAATGCCTGACACGAGACCGAATCATGCCATGCCAAGGGTCTTTGCATTAACAGAGAACGACGATGATGCCCAGCACACAGCGATCACAGGTACGGTCCCATTGTAGAAGTTCATAAAATAGAGAACCTTAGGATGAGGGTAAAAGGGATTAAGAGACCCTTAAGTCTAAGCAAATTTTTGGGGAGCAAAATTCTTTTTAGGTGGGTGGAATATAACACCCGGCATTTTTGGCCGAGAAATTATCCCTCGAATTATCCAATGTTATTAGGTGTATATTAATATAATATATGTTTTGGTGAAATTTGTTGGGATGTTTAGTGGAAAACTAAACCAAAGTGTAACAAAAGCATTCATTTAGTTAGAAAACCAATGGAGTAGTTGTTTAGGTAGAAATTAAGGTAGGTGGGAGGAAGCCAATGAATGGCTGCCATGTGTTCAACTTGTTGAACAAGATATACTCTTCCTCCTACGTGAAACTCTCTTCACTTCTCTTCTATGTTCTCTCCATTCTCTTCTCTGCATTCTCCCTCTTCCAGACGACAAACGACCAGCGAAGCTCCTCTGATCTCCTCAGTTTCTCTGCCTAAGATCCGTGGATCGTAGATGTAACACGAACAAAGCTTGCAACTCACGGACAGCAGGTAAGTTAATATCCGTAGGTTGGCCCTTAAGGCCCTACATCACAGAGGTACTAGGTTTTCATTTTTGTCGGGTTGTTTTGGGTAGATAAGTTATCTTTATTTCTCTTCACGTCCTGCTGTGTTATTACTGTTGTCTGTTGTATTAAGTTTAAGTACTGTAAAAGTTCATGCATACATGTCTTTCCCGAAAGCCATGAAAATGTTTTTTGTACACGTTTTGAAGTTAAGAATGATAAAACCTGTAATGTAACGTTCGGTTAAGTGTGGGATGGGGACTGGTGTTCTACTCTAAATTTCTAGTGCCTGATAGTGCACTCCTGTTACTCCTGTTTCCCTATAAGCCCCACTTTCTGACAGATAAAAAGTAATGTTCTGCACCGTCATTGTATTCTGAAAGTTCATGCATGGCATGTGCATCACTGCATTTTTATATGTTCTTACTGAGCTCTAGGCTCATAGTTGAACTCTTTGATGTAGGTACGGATCCCGTGGATGAGGGATTTGTGCCTCAGTCCGACGAATATGTGGCTGGTGGCTTGAGCTCATGAGGTGGTTGCTACAGTTAGACAAATGTATTTCCTGTGAGAATGTATTTTGTGAAGTTATGTCAAGTTCTGTATCATCTTTTGAAGTTTTAAAACATTTGAAGTGTAGGTTCAGTTCTGTAGATTCAGTACTGTATTGATGTCTAAAACCTCTGTATTTGATAGTTGTATATATGTTTTGAAATGTGTTGAAAACATTCTGGAACTGCTAGAGTTCTTCCTTTTTAGGTTGTGCATGGATGGTCTTGAATTCTAGAGCTATCCATGTAGTTTGTTTTCATGAATCTGTCATTTGTAAATCATGTTTTACAACTTTGTTTGGAATCGGGTTTTGAAGGTCTGAAATTTTTTAGGCCTTCTGTTTGATGCTCCCTGTTAAATGTTGCTAATTCTGCCTTTAAAAGCACATCCACCGCTGCCTTTAAGTTCACTTCCACCGGTGAACAGTGCATTTCTACCTATAGTTCACATCCACCGGTGAACAGTTCATTTCTGTCTGTAGTTCACATCTACCGATGAACAGTTCATTTATGTCTGTAGTTCACTTCCACCGGTGAACACTGCATTTCTGCCTACATCCACCGTTGCCTTTAAACTTACATCTTCTGTCTGACGTCACTTCTTCCGCCCAGTTTATTTACGTCTTCCACTTGACGTCATCCACATCTTCCGCCTGACGTCATCTGCCCATATCCTCCGCCCAGTTTATTTACATCTTCCGTCTGACGTCATCCACATCTTCCGCCTGACGTCATCTGCTTTACTTCTACCGCTGTTTCTGTTGCTTCTATTTAATTCACATCTGCCACTGTTTACTGTTCATTTTTGTCTTATTCACATCCACCACTAGTCTATATCGCCTGCCCAGTTTACTTACATTTTCTGCTTCGTCTACTGCCTACGTCTTCCGCCCAGTTTATTCATGCTATCCACTGTAGCCCTTCTACAGTATGCCCTCCTCCAGTTGTTTTTATTCTCTCTGTTATTCTATTTTATTCTGCTTCTTTATTTCAGCCGTTCATTCTGTAGTCCGATTTTAACTGTTTTCCCGTTTTACTTTCAAATCCTGAGAATGTTCTCTCTTTGTAATGCTTTTAAGGGTTTTGCTCTTAATAGTTCAGTCTGTTTAGTTCAAAAAAAATATATATACGTCTCGTTCTCTGTTAAATGTCTCGGAGTGATGGCTCCTCGGACCCCGATTGGGTCAAGGGTCGTCACAGTTAACCTTTCTCCTTTTTTTTCCAATATTTTAAAAGAAATGTCTATACGAAAATCTTGATGGTCCGAAAAGTTTGTGAATGTAGGCGTAAACAGAGAATAGCAAAAGAAAATCGGGAAAATAATACATAGATTTAGGTAGAAAAGCATTTAAACAACCACGAACATAAAAAGAAAAATATAGTTTGTCGAAAATTAATTTACAAAAAAGTTTATGCGTAGCTGAAAAACATTAGGGCTGGGCACGGTCCGGTTCTAGCCGGTTCTGGCCGGGAATCAGATTGGACCGGTAGTTTCAGGAATTTAATTCCCGTAACCAGAACCGGTCCCTAGTGGAACCGATACCGAACCGGAATCGGACCGCAAATTCGGTCCGGTACCGGTTCCCTCCCATGTATTTTAATTTTTTTTTAATTTAAAAATAAAATAAACCATAGATATGGTTTACCCAAAGCCATAGATCTGATAGATCTGGTAAACGCCGAAGCGAACCCTGCCACCTCGATGGAATCCGACAAATACCAAGCTCCATTGACGTAGTTGGCAAGCAAAGGCGAGGCGAGGCGACCAGAGGCGAGTGCGAGGCGACTAGAGGCGAGTAGAGGTGAGCGCGAGGCGACCAGGCGAGCGCAAGCAGAGGAAGCGAGAGCGGAGATGGCGTGAGTAAAAGCAGCGACAGCGGAGGCGACCAAGCGAGCGCGAGCAGAGGCAGAGAGCGGAGGCGGTGCGAGTAGAGGCGGTGACTGAGTGAGTCTGGCTGCGGGAAAGAAGTGAGGTCTGGGGAGTGGTTTTAGGTTTTTTTTTAAAAAATTTTTAAGTTATCCGACGCATGGGTCGGATAACCCACCGGGCCGACCCATGGGTCGGTTCTTCCATGGGAATTCCCGGTTCTGGTCTGGGGAACCGGGGACCGGACCGCGGTTCCCGGTTCCTCAATCCATGGAACCGGAACCGGTTCCATGGCAGGCAGAACCGACCGAGAACCGGCCCGAACCGTCAGTCCGGTCCGGTTTTGCAGTTCCGAGCCGGTTCTACCCACCCCTAAAAAACATGACAAAACTTTTTGTCAAAATTGCAAACGAAATAAGGTCCTTAACTCTCGGGTGTTTCCCCAATCCTCTGCCGATGTGTCATTTAATTACCTGGTCAAGTGTAATTTAGGTCTTAATTTTTACGTGGTTTACAAATTACACCTTACACTATTTGTTTACAAATCAAACCTCCACTTTCAATTATTACCTTTATGATAATTTACTTGTTAATATAGCATGTGTATATCATATGTTCTAATTTGATTTCTAATTACTCTAACAATACCTAATTTGATTTTGTAATTTGTCAAATTTCTCTCCAACGATTCTGAACATCTTGTACACATGTGCTGAATTTAATAAATAAATTGACAGCAAAAAAAATCTAAATCACTGATAGTCAAAAAGTTGAAATTTGATTATTTGAAAAGGAGATGGGGCAAGTAGACGAAACTCCATCGACGTTCGCCAGATAAAGTCGGAATAAACAGTCATTTTTGTCATCCCATCACACACGGTAAACTGTTTACATCAATTTCAATAGTTGCTTTTATTTGTATATTGCTGCAAGTTTTGTCGCTTTAACCAAGAAATTTACATTCAGTTTCCTCACTTTTCTAGTTTTCTATTAAAAGAATAAATATAGCAACAAACATTCCACTTAAACTTCGTTAATAAAATAAAAATTAATAATAATATAAACAAAAAATTCAAAACAACAACAAATTGTTCCGCCCTAGGATAATAAGTTCGTGAACATAGTCTTACTTCACCGTCCAGAAATGAAAGAAGACTTTCATCTCCAAGTTTAATTCAGACATAGCTCGCTTTTTTTTTTTTTTTAGTGTGAAGCAGTGTCAAACCAAAATACTCAACAAACATTAGTTGTCCCAAGAAAGGAGGTGATCTAGTCGCACCATCCAGTACGTCTACCTTGTTATGACTTTACTCGAGTCACTAGCTTTGTGGAGTCCCCCGGTGCTCCCAGTACAATATTGCTTGCTTTGGGTCGAAACTCGCAAAACTTTGTTCTTGGACTATACTAAAAACGCACAGTACTGGGTAGGAAGGGAAACTCGACTTATAAACTCTCATCTCTCAACTTTCGAGCGATGTAGAATTTGGCACCCTCACTGATTTCACAGTGCGGGTCGCCACGATATAAATTTATGTCACCGCCCGAAGGTTGGCCTAGACAGAAACGGTGAGGTGGGCAATTAGATCCTCATAAAGGACCCAACATCTCAGCCCAATGTTAGATTTGACAGCAGAAGACTTTAACAAAATGAACCCTGACCCACAGAAAATTGGCTGAATTTACATAGTGATCAATAAATATGAAATAGTGTAGAAAGACGACATCATACAAGGTAACACCTCATGAGTTAAACAGAAAAATCAAACAACGTTCAATCTGAAGATCCAACCTCGTTGCCTGGGTTGTAGGTGAACAAAGTCCAGCAACTAAACAATTCGTAATCGATCATGATGCTGGCGAGAAAGCTTTAGTACGACATCACATAAAAACTCACCCTTGACCAAGTTTAAGGGTTATTGGGCCCCCAAAGAATGCGTCCACACCGCCCTACCACCCAATATCGTGTATATATAATATCAAGCAACCTTCACGTAATAGAAGGTGCATACCAAATGACTTTTGTTGTTTTGGTTGCTCAAAACACTGATGCAACCCAAGACAATTTAAAACTGTTCTAAAAAAGGCTCAATCAGCTCCAAACAAAACATCATGTCTGACCCTAGTTATTTTGGTTGCTCAAACACTGTACCCCATAACAATTGGAGCCAAACACCAAATGGCTCAACAAGTCTAGACAAAATCAGCTCATCGGGCGTGCATCTATATTATTATAAATGAAATACCATACACGTGTAATTTAAACATGAAAAATATATGTAATTATACGTAAAAATTGACGTGCTGGCAACCAGGCCCTGTCAATATTTTTATAGGTTCATCCACCAAAATAAATTTCGTTTTTAAAATTATGCAATACAATGCAGTATAAAACTGTACAGTATAGAAACTCTTACCTAGATGGTGGCAACCGCTAACTCTTACCAATATGATGACACTCGCGACTCGAGGCCTGCACAAGAACTGGAATATCTTCGGAACCTAGGACAAACTCGACATCAGAAAACCCAACAACAGGGGACGAGAAGAAGGGAATCATAAACCAGAACTAGGAACCCTAACTAGTCACAAGTCACAATTTATTAAATGATCTGTCGATTCGTACGTGCAACATCGACAACAAACCGAAGTCTTAATGTTGAACGCTTGACCCTCGAAACCCCAAAAATATCCTTTCCAAACCTCAAATCAATTCAGAAACGATACTAACAACTCCATCTAGCAAGGCTCGAACTAACACGCCAAAAACAAAATTTAGGGCTTTTACCTCGATTTGCTTGCAAAACAAACATAGAGAATTTAAACAAACAGACACCTCCATTGCCTTCAGAACGCCAAAACGACTCAGTATACGCTGGAAGAATTCTGACATCCTTTGGTCATCCCGAACCTCGGTCAAAGTTCCTACAAAATTACTGGAAATGACGAAAATACCCCGTTAAAATGGGGAAAAAAAGACGAGAAGAAGGACAGAAAATTTGGAAAAAAAAGGGAAAGGCGTGCTCGGTCCTGTCCGGCTTACTCGGTCAAGTCTGGTGTGCCCTGTTACGGAATGTGGCTCGGCCCAAAGGCCAAATCACATAACCCCAGTGGCGTTCTGCCAACTCCACCGATTCCAATCTGCCCGAAATGCTGAGAACAACATTTCCAACGCGTTTCTACCCAAAAATCCGAGCAAACGGGGTTCTCCAGCGAAGAAAACGCCTACCGAATCCTAAACGCTTTTTCGACGAAAATCAAGGAGAAAAATCGACTAACCTTCGAAACTTCCTTTACGAGAGTGGTAGAGCATCACGAGAGGAACGTAACGTCACATGTTTCGCCAAAAACGGAGTCGGCCGGCCGGTGATCGACCTCCCATCTCTCTATTTTCCAGCGGCGCAGGTGAAAAAGGAGAAGGGTTTTTCATTTAATTTTTTGATTAAATTTAAAATAATTTAATATATTATATTGTTTTAATTAAATAAAATAATAATAAACAGTTATATATACTAATTTTCGATAAGCATCGTACGAGTCAATTTTGAAAAATTGAAAGTGAAACTAACTAAGAAAATACAAATAATATAATTAGAACATCACGAGAGGAACGCAATAGCACTTGTTTCGCCGAAAGCAGAGATCAACCAAGCTATTCATCAACCTCCTCTCCCTCTTTCTCTCTCTTTCCAACCGTGCCAATAGAAAAAAGAGTCATTTAATTTTTTTATTAAATTTAAACTAATTTAATATATTATATTATTTTAATCACGTATCGAAACTAGTATATATAAAAGTTTATTATATTATTTTATTAACTAGTATATATAAAAATTTATTATATTATATTATTTTAAATAAAATAAAATAATATAATAAACTTTTATATATACTAGTTTTCGGTACATGGAAACTCGGTACGTACAAGCACGTAGGCGTCAACTTTTACATATTTTTTAGCATAATTTATAAGACAACTTTTGAAAATTGAAAATAAAACTAAGAAAATACAAATAATATAATTATGTGAAGAATGTTGTTAAAAAAAAAAGATATTTAAAAAAAAAAAAAAAGACATTGGAGATAAAAGATATTTTTAATGTTTTGACCATAATGTATACCAATTATATAGGAATAAGTGTTGTGATGGCGAACGACATGTTTTGAATCCTACATATTTAAAAGAGGTGAGAGTGTTGTAAGAGAAGAAGAAAAATTATTGAAATCTTTTTAAAAAATCTTACACTTGCTTAAATTTAGTTTCAAGTTAATTTAGTTTTAAATCTTTCTTTAATGCTCTTTCAAGAAATCTCATATCTTCATTATTGTACATATCCCCTAAGATGCACGCAATAGAGAGATCAATTAATCAAGAGAGTGAAAAAAGTTAAACAAAATTTATTGCTTGTAATAATTTCTTTTTCGAAAACTTGTCTTGTGTATGTTGAGTAGGAAAAGCAAATATGAACTCTTTGATTTTGGAAGAAAAAATCCACAAAACCATGCATGATTTAGAACATCACCAACTGTTATTTGTTGTAAAAATACAAAGTAAACCTCAACTAATAGTCATGCAAAAAAAAGAGTAGAAAGAAAGAAGAATTGTTTTCAACTAAATAACATTTTCAAGATGATAAGTTAAAAGTCTATTCAAGAAATCAAATCCAGAATGAGATGGAATTGAAGATCCAACACTGGATATTATTCAACGTACACTAAATCTATCAGGTTGTCGCAACCATCAAAAAAGAAAATCATATATTAGACAGTAAGAGAATTTCTTTGAATTTTAACTTACAAGTATAGCTTGATGATCTATCACTAAACTGATGTAGTAAGAACACCTAAATTTGTAAAGAGTAGAGTAAGATACTTAATGTATTAGTAAATACAAATCTAGTAAATTTGTTATTAACAAATATCAAATATGTTATTCTTACAGGTCCAAAAAAAAAAAAAATTAACTATAATCAGTGCAATGAAATTTAATGCATAAAATTGTAAAATAGCAAAACAGAAAATAAATATATCTTTGTCGTAAAACAACATGTTCAAAGACGAGGAGTTAAACCTATTGTTAGTTCTTCTAATAAATCTATAGATTTTCTTTATATTCTTCTCAAAGGTTGGGGAGAAGAGCTTTGAACCATCATTTTTAGTTCAAAGCAAGGTCGACGGCCCAAAGGCCCCAAACCTTGACTTGATATTCTTGGACCAGGCACAAGCGAAGTTACAAAATGCAAATGAAAATTCAGCATTATGTTATTGGCCGATTCTCTAAAAGTCGATCCGAAAATGAAGAAAATCAATTGTATTAATTTGAATTACAATCATCTAGCTTTCTTCCTTCAAATAATGGCTGAGAAATAAAGATGCTTTTTCTATTCCACCACCACCAGTGAATATTTCAAACGGAGAAGGTAAATCCAAAGAGGCTCAGACATAATAATTACTATATAGTTTTCGAGTAAACATTGTAGAATTAATTATGAGTTAGGTTTCCTTGACATAACTAAATAAAATAGAAACACTCTTTCTATAATCAATCATTGTATTCCCTTAGAACAAGACCACCTCAGAATATGCATAGATAAAATATGTAACAAGTTGGTTCTTATTATAATATATGTTAAGAAGTACAAATGATGAAATTAATTTCAATGACTTTCAATTTATTAAATCTGTTAATAATTTATGATGGTATGAGAATGCAAGGAGTCAAGTAATTCGTACTTCTACACTTTATCTCAACCGAGTGTATGAATTAATAAAAGAACTTGTCGACACTTGAGAATGTCAGTAATAAAAGAAGATGTAAATTATTAATTTTCTTCTTGACCCAACAATTTAAACTTTATGAGATTGTCTGCAAGTTATTCTAATGTCATAGCATAAGATCTAAGTTCTAATATTTGTATCATACAAAAATTAAAATATTCTCCTATAATGACCACTGCAAGAAATTGACTTCTACATGAAATTACATATTAACAAGTATAAATTATTAAATTAATTTCAACCAAAGCTTAAAAGTTTAGCATTTTTGAAAAACACAATGCAGGAAAGTTTACCTGGCAACAATCTAACGAAGATGAAAAAGAGGCCAAGAAGAAAAGATGCAGAACACTGCAAAACAAATGCAACAGTAATTATGGAAAAAAACGATTTATTTTCTCCAGAAAGCTTTAAAAAAATGAATGAATGGCAATTAACCAGGAGAGTTTTACAAGAGACATCTAATATGGAAGAAATAGTTCCCTACCAAAGAAATATGGTCTGAAACAGAAAAATGGACTCTACATCATTCTTCATTATACCTATGGAGAACAACATTACGATAGAATGGTCACCCTAGGCAACCACAATATATGTCAATCTCGGTAACCTGAATTGTTTTTTGAGTCGGATCGATGGACTCGCATTACGAATATCTTTTAGGGTTCGTAATGATGTTGAACCAGTGATCCGGAGCCAACTTCTGGATTTTCTCCAGTTCGATTTTGCTTTGTGAATGTACGATGAAAAAATAGGGACGAACAGAAAGACATAAAGGTAGAAGCTATGGCGATTCAAAGGAGAAAGCCTGTATTTCTTCAGCAATTTCTATCGAAAACAAATTTTACAAGATATACAGTAGGAGTTATGATGAGCATTGAACAATGTGCAAACTTATAGTTGGAAACTAACTAAACTGAACACTGTACATGTATACTTTAACATCCCTCCTCAAGAGCAAGACTGAATGCCGAAGATCTTAAACAAGAATGTCGAGAAGGATGATGGCAGAAGAGGCTTTGTGAGAGCGTCTGCAAGTTGAGTTTCTGAAGGAGTGAATTTTACTGACAGAGTCTTTTGGAGAACTTTTTCTTGCACAAAGTGAAAGTCTATCTCCACGTATTTGGATTTTGAGTGCAAGATGGGATTGGAGGCCAGATACGTTGCACTCAGATTGTCACAAAGTATAAGAGATACCTCAAAAGATACAACGCCCAATTCAGTGAGAAGAGATTGGAGCCATAACACTGTTGCTGCACCGTTTGCAACACTTCAATATTTGGATTCAGTACTCGATCTTGAAACAACCTATTGTTTAGTGAATGACCAAGAGATAAGGTTGGAGCCCAAGAAAATACAGAATCCGCTGGTACTTGTACAGTCATCGGGGCAGGATGCTCAATCGGCATCTGTAAAACATGACAAATTGCATGATGAAGATGGCAAAAAAGAGATACCCAAAGAGGAGGTACCTTAAAGGTAACGAAGAATCCGTTTGACAGTTTGCCAATGAATATCTGAAGGAGAATGCATAAATTGGGAGACTTTGTTAACGACAAAAGCGATGTCAGACCTAGTAAGACAACAATACTGCAAGGCACCAACCACACTTCGGTAGAGAGAACCATCATGAAGAGGAGTACAAGAGTGTTTAGATAAAATGGGGCTGGAAACCATTGACATAAGAACTGGTTTACAGGAGTCCATGTTAGCCCGGTGCTGAATCTCTGAAATATATTTGGACTGCGAGAGACTTATTAGTGTAGATGTGTGAGTTACCGAAATCCCAAGAAAGAACGATAACGGGCCAAGATCTCGCACCTTAAATTTAGAGAGCGAGAAGAAGTTGATTGAGCAGAGGAGCAGAGTTACCAGTCACGATGATGTCATCGACATATACGAGCATAATAATAATCAAGGAAGCTCAGGGATGAATAAAAAGTGATGAATTTGACCTCGACGCAGAGAAACTCCAATCTAATAAAGCTGTGTATAGTTTAGTATACCAGGCCCTAGGAGATTGCTTAAGGCTATAGAGGGCTTTGTGTAGTTGGCAAACAGCAGACGAAGAAGATGAGTTAATGAAACCTGGAGGCTGCTACATAAAAACTGTTTCAAATAGATCGCCATGTAGAAATGCATTACTTACATCAAGTTGCCGAATGCCCCAACCAGATGAGATGGCTAAAGAGAGAGTGGTACGAACAGACTTGGCTTTGACAATGGGGCTAAAGGTCTCCTCATAATCTATGCCCTCCATCTGATCGTAACATTTTGCTACTAAGCGAGCCTTATACCTGTTTAGTGAGCCATTAGAGTTGAGCTTGATTTTGAAAACCCAATTACAACAAATGATTTTAACCCCTGGCGGAGGAGGAACTAGTGTCCAGGTTTGGGTTTCACTGAAGGCGGCAATTTCCTCTTGCATAGCAGCTAACCACTGTGAATGTTTGGAAGGTTGTTGAAAAGTTTTGGGTTTGATGGAAGATTTAGACGGAAAGAGCTTTAGGCTTGAAGATACCTGCTTTGGCTCGAGTGCGCATAGGATGGGCATTAGGAATAAGGGGATTAGGATTGAGGGTGGGGCTAGAAGGGTAGTCAGGGAAGGTAGGGAGTGGTATAGTGGGAGGTGTAGTTGGGGACGATTCGATTTGAGTGGAAGATGGTAAGGTGGAAGTAGGTATAGCTATAGAACTAGTGTTTTTAGTGGGAAGAAGAGGTATGAGATAAGGAGAATTGGTAATGAGTATGGGGATTTGGGAGGAGAAGGGATGGTCAATGAGGCAAAGGGAAAAGTCTACTCATCAAACTTGACATGACGAGAAATGTACAAACGATTTGATTGAGGATCTAGACAGAGATAGCCTTTATGATGGGAACTAGGCCCTAAAAATACGCACGGAAGCGAACGAGACTGTAATTTATGTCGATTAAATTGACGAATGAAAGGAAAACAGACGCAGCCGAAAACACGCAGAGAGGTGTAATCCGGAACAGAATTAAACAGGCACTCAAAATGATATTTATCTTTAAGAACTAAAGTCGATAATGGATTTATGAGGCTTGTAGCCATAGCAAAGGCGTAAGGCTAGAAATGATGCAGGACTGAGGAATGAAAGAGGAGAGCAAGACCGGTTTCGACAACTTGACGGTTCTTACATTCTACTCGACCATTTTGATTGGGAGTATATGGACACGAAACACGATGATGAACACCTAGGGACTTAAAGAGGTGGGAGAGAGATTGGAAATTCCCTCACCAGTCGGATTGAACATTTTTAATAAGACAGCCAAATTGGGTATGAACGAAATGGTGAAATTGCACAAAAATGGTGAAAAAGTCACTTTTTAATTTTAGTAGAAAGAACCATGTGTACCGAGTGCAATCATCAACAAATAACAAGAAATAATGGGCACTAGTAACAGAGAGGATAGGGGACGGTCCCCAAACATCAGTATGCACAAGGTCAAACGGAGAACGTGCATGAGAATCAGAAATGGAAAAAGACAAACGATGAGTTTTACTCATTTAACAAGAAGTACAAAATTTTGACATTTCAGGTTTTACAAAATGAACATTACACGAGTTTAATACATGTTGCAAAATAGGCATAGCCGGATGTCCTAATCTAAAATGCCAAAGTTGAGACAGAGAAGATTCTGAAGGTGGCACGCTAGCGGACAGAGAGCGAATATGGGATTGAAGTTGGTATAAGCCATCATGGAGGGAGCCCCGAAGGAGAATTTGATGGGTGACGCAATCCTTTACATGAAAATAGTGAGCATGAAATTCAACATAAACTTAATTTTCAAGACAGAGATTACGAACACTGACCAGATTGTGAGAGAATTGAGGAGTATAACATACAGTGGATAAATGAATAGGACGATTGGAAGAGAGAATAACAGCATAACCAATATGAAGAATTTTAGCTGACGTACCATCGGCGGTTACAGCTTGATTGGAGCCAGAGTAGAGCTGAGGATGGAGGAGAGCAGTCGAGTGTGAAGAGAAGTGATGAGTGATGTCGGAGTCAAGAACCCACGGGCCGACGATCGAAGGCATTGGCAACAGACAGGCAGAGAGAGCGCGAGGAGAACCAGGATGGTCGGTAGTCGGGTCGGGAAGGCTAAAGGAGAAAGGCGGGTCGGGTTGATAATATGGGTTTTGGGTTTGGCTATAGCCAAATGGGTCAAATAGTTGGGCTCAGGTATAATGGGCTTAGGAAGGGCGGATGAAATAAGGAGGGTCGGGTTGCTGAGGTGGCTTGGACAGGCCAGGCCAGTAAGAAGTGTAACACCCCTAGTACTGTACCCATTTACCTGTATAAATTTTTCATTTTTATTTTATATTTTTAAATAAAACTTGATGCGGAATTTAAACTGAAGTTGAAACCAGAGTTTAAGTCGGAATTAAAATCTTACTTTTGAAACTTTTAGAACAAACATAAAAACTATTAAAAGGAACTATTTAAAACAGTTAAAATTATTAAAACATTTACCAAATCGCACAGGGGCAGAATCGGAAAGCAGAGGCAAAACATAACAGCGACTGATCGTTGTGGGCGCTGCACAATGCAACGCCTAATCGCTGCATTGTGCAGCGACCGAGCGCTGCACAATGCAGCGCCCGATCGGGGTGGGCGCTGCACAATGCAGCGCCCGATCGTTGCATTGTGCAGCGACCAGGCGCTGCATTGTGCAGCGACCAGTTTCTTTGTTTCTCTCTGGAATCCGAGATTCCAGAGAGCAATCCAACATGTACAGAGAGCAGATTTCAACATTTCATCCATTACATTAATCAGCATTGCACCTTAATTAAAACGATCTAAATCCACGTTAAATTTCATGAAAACGAACGGCATGGATGTATTTAAAAGTTGTCAAAATCCTCCTGTTTTCAAATTACCAAAGAGTTCCAAAATAAACTTCCCAAGCAATTATAAAACAGTTTTCAAAACGTTTAAAAACTCTAACGTAAACCTATCACTATCAGAGCCAAACATCCTATAATGTCTATACAATTATCAGTCCCAAAAACCCTCAAAATCTATACATACATCCCCACGGGTCGGGTAAGCATCGACTGCGCAACACACTCCCACAGGCATTCTCCATCAACAGCGTCAGACATCGGGAGGAGGAACGTCGTCCTCACCTGGTTCAATGTCACCTAACACGTCACCTACACCATACAGACACACTATGAGCTAACAGGCTCAGTAAATTCTACGTAAATGCAGATGCATGCAGTGCATATGTAGTTCAGAAATCATGCATACAGAGCGTCGCAGACAGTATATCACCGAGATCTCATCCCCTAACCGAAGGTGGCCCATCCAGCGGTCGGACTACCCCGTGCGCTTAGAGGAGGGGGGAACACGCTTACAACACGTACAGCTGTGCCCGAGCCCCACCTCGCGTGACCAGATAACAGATTACGTTCATTAATTACAGTACATGAGATGTGGTATCGGCCAGACCCTTAATTGGCCCGCACGATAGATCAAGAGCCCCCAATTTCTGGGCCACATAGTTTTCAGAAAACATCGTGCAGTGCAGAAATTCGTTTTCATGCCAAGTTAAAATACGTGATGCATGGACAGTTCAATATAAAGTAAACAAACAAGCATGCGTACCATCAAGACTGTAAATGAAATAACCTACAAAACGTTTAAACCTAGCTACCCAACCAAAGCAGTTAAACAATCAATCCTCCAAGATCCTCGACGCTAAATCGAAGTACGGTGTAGGCCAATCGGCCAGAGTAAGTCACGAGAACTTACCTTGAGCGCACAGATTCTCGAGCTTCGTCCAAGAGAGTCGTTCACCTAAGCAATTCAAAGCGTTTATCGTTAAAACGAATTTAAACTTCTAAACGTCCAAATTCAACGAAACCTTAACTAAGGAATTCCTTAAAACTTCTAACTCATCTAATCGAGATATTTAAACGACTATTTCATGCTCGATGATTCGAAATTACAATTAAAGAACTTTTCCAAAAATTCCTAATTTTTAACCTCTTTACGATTTGATTTAACTTCGTCCAATAACGTCAAATACGTCCAATATATACTTAATCATGGCTAACCTATTAATTACGAACCCTAAATCTCATTTTTAACGAAAATCGATTGAAACCCTAATTACCTAAAACGTCGTAAACGTCGAAATAAAAGCTCTAAGAACGTAGATGTATACCTAGGATAGCGAGAGGAGGAGAAACCGTGAAGGTTCGAAGTCGATCGGAGGTCGGAACGGAGCTCGGCGTCGTCGGCAGAGGAGAAACCGAGGGTTTCTTCTCTTCTCTGGTCGCGGGAGAAAGAAAAAGACAGAATGGAAATTCATTCTGTCGAAGGAAGAAGATTTTTGTTTTATAGATTAAATATTTACTTTGTAAATTACCATTTTGCCCTCCTTTAGTTTTTATATTAGTTTCGTCCTTCGGTTCGTTAATCGTCCAGCTGTTTGGTTTCACTAAACCTCCTTATTTCACCAACAAGTCCAACCTAATATTTCGGATTTAATAAAACTGTCCGTTCGCAAATCGGACCTCGTTTACTATTTTTACTAAAACGTTCATTACATTACGATATGCGTATTTACTCGGAATATAGCGTTTAATCTCTGAAAATTCCCGTAAATTCCTTAAAATTCCTATTAATCGTTAGGATCATAATGACGCTTTCCGTTTGCGAAACTGATTTGATTTGACATATTTACAAAAAATGACATTAGATAATGAAATAATAATATAATATAATATATCCAAAAACCCGTACAAGCCGGGTATTACAAGAAGGGTTCAGGCGGTGGTAGCAATTAGAGGTGGAGTGGCCCAACCATTTACATATTTGACATTTGGGCCGATGATTGGGCTGGTTCGGTCTCCAGGATTGAGATGGCGGTCGGGAAGAAATGAACCCTTGGTGATGGAAGGTTGATGGAGCGCTAGGTCTTGAAGTAGAGAAGTCCGACAGCCGAGCTGAGCTGCTGAGCAATAATAAATGACCAACGGAGTTTTGTTTCTCCATATGGAATTCAAAACTCTGCAAGAGGCTGTAAATGTCTTCGAGAGACGATTCGTTAGGCTTGTTAGTAATGGTGGTGACGAACGAATTGTATTCAGGACCTAGGCCATCGAGAAAATAGATGACTTGGTCTCTGTAGGAGACAGGTTCTTCTATGGCTGCCAGAGTGTTGCAGAGGGAAGTGAGTTGCTAGATTTATTGGGACACAAAACTGCCTTCTTTGGAGAGAGAATGAAGTTGGCGTTGCAGGTCTGTGATTCTAGCTAAAGAGGAGGAAGCAAACCGTCAGGCAAGGGCGGTCCACATTTCACACTCGGTAGAATAAGAAATAATTTAGGGAAGAAGCTCTTCGGAGAGAGAAGTTAAGATCCAACTCATAAGGAGCTAATTTAAACACTGCCAAGAGGAGGAAGCAAACCGTCATGCAAAGGCGGTCCACATTTCACACTCGGTAGAATAAGAAATAATTTAGGGAAGAAGCTCTTCGGAGAGAGAAGTTAAGATCCAACTCATAAGGAGCTAATTTAAACACTGCCAGGAACTGAGCTCAGGATTGTGCTGAGAGGAGAGATTATCCAAAAATGGTAGGGGTGGGGAATAGGTGCCGTCAAGAATGGTATCCATGTCATTAGCGAAAACGACGTTCAGCAGTTGAGCTTTCCAGATCAGGTAATTGGAGTTGTCCAATTTGATGGTTAGGTTTTGGTTTGCAGAGGGAAATTGGGGCAGAGAAAGGGAGAGGGCATTTGAAGGGGAGGAGGGTATTGTTGAGCTGGGCGAAGCCATTCTCTGGCTTCATTTTGCTTTATGAATGTAAGATGAAAAAACAGGGACGAAGAGAAAGACGGAGAGGTAGAAGCTATGGCGATTCAAAAGAGAAAGCCTATATTTCTTCAGTTGTTCAGCTATATCTATCGAAAACAAATTTTACAAGATATACAGTAAGAGTTATGATGAGCATTGAACAATGTGCAAACTAATAGTTGAAAACTAACTAAACTGAACTAACTAAACTAAACACTGTACATGTATACTTTAACATTTCCAAAAATGGCGAAGTAAGAATAAAAGCTGATATATTTCTTATGGTTCTATTTGGCATTGGTTGAGATTGATGACCTCATAAAATAAGAACTTTGAGAAAACTTATGAACAGAGAACTTGATGCGATGCGGAAGCAAAATAAAAAACGATAACTTTAAAACCTTGGTTGGTTTGATTCAGGTACTAAGTAGGATACATGCCGACCTTGTCTCATATAGATTAGGAGAACTCCAACGAGAAAGTTTGAGAGTTCATACATCATTATGTTTACGCTCTACTTTCAACTAAGATGATAGAAAGGACTGCACTCGTAAGAATCTTCACTGAACTCACAATATGAAGATAATTTTAACGACAATTAATCCCGAGAAGGACGAATAAGCGCCAAAACCTTCCAAGGAAGAACTCAACTCTTGGGAGAGGAAAACTTCAAATTTTCTATTCAATCAAATCTTCTAAACATAAAAGTCTCGAGAGTTTTTAATAAACCACTCTTAAAATAAAACAGAGGCTAAAAACTAAAGCACAAATTAAATGAAAAGATGAACGCATGGGGGCGTGCGCAAGGATGAGCCGCGCGTTCTCCCTTGAAATAAGGAACCCTTCATTATCTTTGTAAATTACTAAGGAACTCTTTCTTATCTTTGTAAATTACCACCATACCCTCCCATGCATGCAATACTCTAAATACGTAAAATAAACGCAAATAAAAAATGTTATAATAATTGTTGATCAAGGGAGACAAATCCTTTCTTCTTGGGTTGATGTGAACTCGAGTTTATTCCACTTAAGTGAATGGAATGTCTTTTCTCTATCTTGAGGCGTGGGATCAAATATATCCTTGTCTTTGAGAAATTTACCTATATATAGCATGAATATGTTAATTAGCTTCTTGGATTGGACCCTAGTGATCAGGCCTTGAGGCACGTCATCCTCCCTAGGTAATTGAGGATTTGTCCTCAAATCTATTTGTTGATCCATCTCATTCTCTTCATGGTCTTCAACATGTGGTGACAAGTCTTGTACATTGAAAGTGCCCGATGCTCCATAATCTCTTCCCGAAAGATCAAGCTCAAAAAAATTGGTTGGAATCGGCCACTCCTTGATTGCCGAGATCTTTGAGTCATCTACCTCCATGCCGCTTTTAGAGATAATAAAATTGAGAAAGTACACCTTTTGTTGAGCAAATGAACACTTTTTGAGATTGCCATAAAGCTTAGCAACTCCAAAAAGTGTTGAAAAGAATGACGAGGTGTTCCACCTGAGATTCGAAATCCATGCTATAAATAAAGATGTCATCAAAATACATCACTATAAACTTGCCCAAGTAATCCTTGAGAACATAATGCATGAGCCTCATGAATGTGCTTTGTGCATTAGAGAGACGGAAGGACATTACTAGCCATTCAAATAAACCATACTTGGTTTTGAAAGCCATCTTCCATTTATCCCCTTCCCTTATTCAAATTTGGTGGTACCCACTCTTAAAATCCACCTTTGAAAAAAATGATGCTCCACTTAATTCATCAAGTATGTTTTCAAGCCTTAGAATAAGAAAACGGTACTTGATTATGATTTGGTTGATGGCTCTACTATTCACACACATTCGCATGAAGTCATCCTTTTTGGGCACTAAAAGTGAGGGCACGGTACAAGGTCCCATGGATTCTCTTATATATCCCCTTTTAAGCAATTCCTCCACTTGATGTTGTAATTCTTTTGTCTCCTCGAGGTTCATTTGATAGGCTGGTCGATTTGGAAGTACTTCATCCGGTTGGAGATCAATTTGATCCTCAATACCACGGAGGGATGGTAACCTTTGTGGTAACTTGTAACACCCGAGTTTTCGGGTTTCTGCTCCAAGGCTATTTTGGTAAATAAGTAAATTAGGTCCGTTTTGCGAGCGGATAGTTTTATTAGGACCTTAGAAATTTACGGGAATTTGTAGAAGAATAAGTGAAATTTTAGAAACCCAAATCGAGAAGAGTAATGCTAAGGTTCCCGTTTTAGCCTTTTAATATATTAATTTGTAAAAGTAGCAAAATAAGTCCGTTTTGGAAACGGTGAGTTTTGTTAGAACTCTAATATTAAATTGGAATATTTGGAGAAATAAGGAAATTACGGAAAAACCGAATTGATAGACTAATTAAAGAATTAAGCATAGAATTAATATTAGATTATTATTATTATTATTATTATTATAGTTTTATAAAAAAAAAAATATAATCGAACGACAGAATAACCATTCTGTCGTTCGTGTTGCTCGCGACACCGAGAGAGCAGGGGAGACGAAGGGAGCGCGACCCTCCGACGAACGACGAACGCCGGCGACTTCCGCCCCTCTCCGGCCAGACGACGGCGGCGTGCGACCTCCGGCCGACTCCGCGCGCAACCCGACTGGTAAGGCTCGGTTTCTCCCTGTTTTGGTTCGGTTTTCACCCGGTTTCGGGTTTGTTCGTGGCCGACTGTGACGAGCCGGTTTTGGCTCCGATCGCCGCCCGTTTTTGGTCGCCTCCGGCGAGGGTTGCTGACCCTTGGTCCGGCTTTGGTCGAAATGGCAGTGGTGAGCCCAATTTGGGCGAAATTCAGTGAATGCCCGAATTAGGGCACTCGGGTTTGCTCATGTAGCTTCGATTTTAGGTTAGATATTGTTAATTGGATGTTAGTAGGATAGATTGGTGAAGAAATTGATGAGTTTTGATGAAAAATCGAAAAAGTGAATTTTCCGAAAAAAGGGGCAGTTCGGGTTTCGCCTAAATTGAACTAGTTCCGGTCATTTGTTTTAAAATCCCTTTTGGCAGATTAAAAAATAGGTTATTAGAGAGTACGTGGCCGCTGGAATCGTTCGATTCCGGATAACCGACGCGAAAGTTACGCGCGTTCGAAGTTTAGGTCGGTTTTTACCGAACCCAAATTATGGCCCATTTAATTAAGTTTAGTTGGATTAGACTAAAAATAGTAATTTGAGAATGTTTCCACAAAAAATAGGAGCTTAGTTTATGCCCGAATGAGAAAATGGAAATTTTAGAGGAAAGAGATTTCCTAAATTAGGAGATTAGTTTAAGTTTGAGGTTCGTATTAATTTAATTGATTTTAATGTTCTTTTATTGTGAAATGCTTTAGGTGAAGACGACCTTTGGACGGTGCTCGGCTTACTACGGACGCCAGGTAAGTGAAACGTGTGTCTTCACGGGACTATATGAATGATGAATGTGTCTTCACGGGACTATATGAATGATGAATGTGTCTTCACGGGACTATATGAATGATGAATGTGTCTTCACGGGACTATATGAATGATGAATGATGAATGATGAATGATGAATGTGTCTTCACGGGACTATATGAATGATGAATGTGTCTTCACGGGACTATATGAATGATGAATGTGTCTTCACGGGACTATATGAATGATGAATGATGAATGATGAATGATGAATGATGAATGATGAATGATGAATGATGAATGATGAATGATGAATGTGTCTTCACGGGACTATATGAATGATGAATGATGAATGATGAATGATGAATGATGAATGATGAATGATGAATGATGAATGATGAATGATGAATGATGAATGATGAATGATGAATGATGAATGATGAATGTGTCTTCACGGGACTATATGAATGATGAATGATGAATGTGTCTTCACGGGACTATATGAATGATGAATGATGAATGATGAATGATGAATGATGAATGATGAATGATGAATGATGAATGATGAATGATGAATGTGTCTTCACGGGACTATATGAATGATGAATGTGTCTTCACGGGACTATATGAATGATGAATGATGAATGATGAATGATGAATGATGAATGATGAATGATGAATGTGTCTTCACGGGACTATATGAATGATGAATGATGAATGATGAATGATGAATGATGAATGATGAATGTGTCTTCACGGGACTATATGAATGATGAATGATGAATGATGAATGATGAATGATGAATGTGTCTTCACGGGACTATATGAATGATGAATGATGAATGATGAATGATGAATGATGAATGATGAATGTGTCTTCACGGGACTATATGAATGATGAATGATGAATGTGTCTTCACGGGACTATATGAATGATGAATGATGAATGATGAATGATGAATGATGAATGATGAATGATGAATGATGAATGATGAATGATGAATGATGAATGATGAATGATGAATGTGTCTTCACGGGACTATATGAATGATGAATGATGAATGATGAATGTGTCTTCACGGGACTATATGAATGATGAATGTGTCTTCACGGGACTATATGAATGATGAATGATGAATGTGTCTTCACGGGACTATATGAATGATGAATGATGAATGATGAATGATGAATGATGAATGTGTCTTCACGGGACTATATGAATGATGAATGTGTCTTCACGGGACTATATGAATGATGAATGATGAATGATGAATGATGAATGATGAATGATGAATGATGAATGATGAATGATGAATGATGAATGATGAAGATGAATGATGAATGATGAATGATGAATGATGAATGATGAATGATGAATGATGAATGATGAATGATGAATGATGAATGATGAACGATGTATGTCTTCACGGGACTATATGAATGATGAATGTGTCTTCACGGGACTATATGAATGATGAATGTGTCTTCACGGGACTATACGGGACTATATGAATGTTTTCACGGGACTACGTTTTCACGGGACTATATGAATGTTTTCACGGGACTAAATGGATGTTGTTTTTATGAATAAGGAAAGATGTTTTACGAAACGAAACTGTTTATAAATGTCATGCATGTAGGTAATGTTATGTTTAGTACGCTCCTTACTAAGCATTAGGCTTAATGTAGTTATTGTATGATGTAGGTGACAGGTGTGAAGGTAAGAGAAATTGATGACAAAGAACAGGTGGTCGACGGATGGTGCTCGTGGCGACGGGGTGTGTTTTGGCAAGGTTCGACGATCGTGAGTTATTTTGGGTAATTAATGTGAATTTGTTTTGAGGTTAGAATTGTGAGGGATTTTAAGATATATGGGAAGGGTTGATACTTTGAGAATTGTATAATGAATATAGGCTGGACGTTGTTCGATTCTGACTGAATTGATAATGTATGTCTTTGGTGATGTCTTAGGAAATTCCATGTTTATGTTCGATGTTTGTTTCGAGGATTTGTTTCGGTTTCATTTGTGAGTGTATGAAAGTGTTTAAGTATATAGATTAGATATTTTGATAGGAAAATGTATGAACAGTCGAGTTTTGATGTATATGTAGTAGTAGTAGATTGTTTAGAATGTATAGTCTTAATTTTAGAAGCATACTGGAACTGCTTGGGTTATTTTTAACAGGTAAGGATAAGCTCGATTTTTAGAGCGACCCATGCAGTTTGTTTTCTTGAGTATAGGTTATATTAGTGTTTTGTTTTAATTGATCTTACTTTAAGTGTTAATTGTTTTAAGTTAGTAATGGTTTTAGTCTAGTTCTAAATGTTTTAAAAGTCAAAATGTTTAAGTCAAATGTTTAAGTCAAAGTCAGACCCTAAAGGTCGTTAGAGGTGGGTCATTTGTCTAAGTTAGTTTTATTTTAAAGTATTAAGTAAAAATGAAAAAGTTTATATGGAAAAATACGAGGGCTTAGGTAATGATTATGTCACGGGAAGTCCGTGGCGGCCCTGATCGGGTTGGGGTCGTCACATAACTCCTCCGGAAACACATCTTGATACGTGAGGAAGAGGTTTTGCTTGGTTTGAGGAACACTTCCCAAATTCTCCATTCTATTTCGAAAAAGCATAAGGATAATAGGTCCTCCTTCTAGAAGAGAACTTCTCAAATCCCTTTTTGATAGGAAAATATTAGTTTTCTCCCTATTTTTCTTTCTTGTCTCATCATCTCGTGCAACTTAATTGGGTGGAGAGGAATGAGATTGATTTTCCTACCCTTGTAGTGGAATGAATAATAATTTTTTAAACCATAATGTGTTGTTTTTCGATCTTATGGCCACGGTCTTCCGAGTAAAGGATGGTTTGCACTCATGGGACCACATCACATAACACCTTATCTTTGCAATTCCCAATGGTAAATTCCACACTTACTTGCTTGGCCACCTTTACATCATCCTTGTCGTTCAACCATCTCAATTTGTAAAGAGTATGATACTTGGTGGTTTTCTATATAAGTTTATCCACTAGTTCCCTTGAAACCACGTTGGTACAACTTCCTCCATCTATGTGAGAGCACAAAGCTTATCTTTGATGAAGCATTGGCCATGAAAGATATTTTCTCGTTGGCATTGTTTTTCACTTTGCTTTGTCATTAGAGTGTGCCTAATTATCATCATTGGCCCCTCGAGTGGAAGAATTGAATCCTCTTGAACATCAAAACTTTCATTGTCTTCTCCCTCATTTTCTTCTTCACTACTTAATTCCTCCGAATCTAAGCCTTTCTTTGAGTCTCCTTTGAGAACCATGACTCTTTGATTCGGACATTGTGCCATTATGTGACCATAGCCAAGGAACTTGAAGTATTTGATTTCCCTAGCCTTTAACCGAGTGCTTTCATTGACAAACTTCTTTCCCTCTTCTTCCATTTGTGGCCAAATGTTTGGAATAGGCTTCTTCTCTTCGATTTTAGAGACAAATTTGGTAGGGTTCTCGATTTTTGGTTCAAACTGAGGATCAAAGTTCCTTTCTTTTTTTTTTTTTTACTTGTCTTTCCACCTTTAAGGCAAGTTAGATCACATCATTCATAGTGGACCATGATTGAAGTTTTACTAAATCTCCAAGTTCTCGATTTAATCCTCTCACTGTAACAACCCCCCCACACCTCTTGGGCCGGGCCTCGCCCCGCAGCCAACTCAGTGGTACTCCTCACTTGTAGCCCTTGGATCATGTCCTCGAGGTCAAGGGTTCGAGTGGGGGGGAAGGCAAAAACTCCCTTTCCAGGGGGGAGAAGACCGTGAGTACAACTTGCCCTGCCCTGGGTGCGGGGTGAGGCCCGACCCAAGAGGTGTGGGGGGGTTGTTACAAAAAAAGGCGCCTTTTTTGTAACAACTCCCCCACACCTCTTGGGCCGGGCCTCGCCCCGCACCCAAGTCAGGGCAAGCTGTACTGTCCCAGCGGAACGGCCACGTGGCAGCCACACAAGCCAACCACGTGTACTCACGATCTTCTCCCCCTGGAAAGGGAGTTTTTGCCTTCCCCCCCACTCGAACCCCTGACCTCCAGGATATGATCCAAGGGCTACAAGTGAGGAGTACCACTGAGCTAGTGAGGGGGTTGTTACACTCATAAACCGTGCAATGGTTTGCTCTTCAATTTCCACTACACCACTCTTAATCTTGAGTGATTCAAACTCGGCCATATAGTCATCAACATTGAGGGAATTTTACTTCAAATTTTGCATTCGGAGGAATAGCTCTTGCCTATATTGGTAAGGAATAAATCTACCCCTCATAAGGGTCTTCATGGCATGCCAAGTAGTAATCGGCCCTTCATTGTTATGCAGTTGTATGGTCTTTGTGTTGGCCCACCATAAGTTGGCATAACCGGAGAGTGTAAGAAACACCACTTGGAGTTTCCTCTTCTCAATATAGTTGTAGATCTTAAAAACTTTATCTACTTTTCCTTCCCACTCTAAGAACGTTTCTCCATTGCAAGAACCGTTGAAAGGTGGTATTGATATTTTGATGTGCTTCAAGTCATCATCATCATAACTGTGCCTATTAGGAAGGTAATGAAATTCACCCTCCATGGATTCCACTTCACCATCCAAGTCAATGGTTGGTTCATGGAAATTTCTTCTTGGAGGCTCAGCCCTTCCCCTAGGCAAAGAAGTTTGAAATTCTCTTACTCGACCCTCCCTTAATTCTCTTAATAAGCTCTCGGTTCTTTCACGATCTCACGCACAGTCCTCATTGGCTCTTTCACGGTTTCGTACACGATTCTCATCCATCTTTCTCAATAAAGTTTCAAATTTTAAATTCATGTCATCAAATCGGCCACTTAATTCATTAATTTGGCCTTGATAATTCGATCCTTCTTCAACTGAAATAGGCACCATAGGTGGTTGATCAACTTATAGACTTACATCTCGATTTTTGGTATGTTGAGCACTACTCCTCGTCATCATGCTCGATAATCAATTTGCAACAAAGGGTAGCCGCAAATTGTTCACCAAGAAAGTTTTGAGCCTATGATACAAACTGACGCGATGCAGAAGCAAAATTAAAAATGATACTTTAAAACCCTGGTTGGTTCGATTGAGGTACTAAGTAGGATACCTGTCGACCTTGTCTCCAACAGATTAAGAGAACTCCAACGAGGCGGTTTGAGAGTTCGTACACCCTTATGTTTACGCTCTACCTTCAACTAAGACGGTAGAAAGGAATGCACTCGTAAGAATATTCACTAGACTCACAATATGAAGATAATTTTAAGGACAATTAATCCCAGGAAGGAAGAATAGCCATGCGAAACCTTATACGGAAGAACTCAACTTTTAGGAGAGAAAAACCTCAAATTTTCTATTCAATCAAATCTTCTAAACATAAGAGTCTTGAGGGTTTTTAATAAACTACTCTTGAAATAAAACATAGGCTAAAAACTAAAGTAAGAATTAAATGAAAAGATGAACGCATGGGGGCACGCGCAAGAATGAGTCGCGCTCTCTCTCTTGAAATAAAGAACCCTTCCTTATCTTCTCTTGAAATAAGGAACTCTTCCTTATCTTTGTAAATTACCACCATAACCTATCATGCGTGCAACCCTCTAAATACGTAAAATAAATGCAAATAAAAAAAGCTATAATAATTGTTGATCAAGGGAGACAAATCCCTTCTTCTTGGGTTGATGTGAACTTGGGTTAATTCCACTTAAGTGAATGCAATATCTTTTCTCTATCTTGAGGCGTGGGATCAAATATATCCTTGGCTTTGAGGAATTTACCTACATATGGCATGTGTAGGTTAATTAGCTTCTTAAATTGGGCCCTAGTGATCGGGCCTTGAGGCACGTCAGAACTCTACCAGGCCTCAGAGGAGAAAATAGTTGTGTTTCAATCAATGAACAAAGACGTGAAATGATCAAATGAAGAATAGAACAGCCACTAAAACATGAGGAAATGCTAAAATAGGTAGAAAAATCAACATAGCTCGAGAATTAAAATTTGATGATGTCAAGCAATTTCATTGTATTTTAATGCTCACTTTGTTGCTTAACTGATTCGCCTGCAGCCAAACTGGCGATGTAACCCTCTGTCAATGACAATTCTCTCGAAGAGAGAACTCAAAATATTCATTACAATAAAAGCATAACTAAATATGCAACTTCAATTTCATATACCATCATACAAACAAAAATTTGGTATCTAAAGCACCCAACTATACCTCGTCATACAAACAAAACCATTTTCCTCGTTCTTTTCTGTTCTTGATACCACACAGTATGCAAAACGTTCAAATAAACAAAAATTACGGCTATTCCATGAGAAATCAGTATCGATATACAGTTTCCAGTTTGGAAAAGAAGAGAGAAATCAGCATTCTATGGTTTTCAATCCGAATCGGCAACTGAGATAACAGAGAGGGAGATTTTCTTAAAGAGATTACTGGGAATGAGTGAAAATCATCAGCTAAAGAAGTAACGGGAGGAATGATGAGAGGTGTCTGAATTTTTTGTTACCTGGAAAAAATCATGAAGCCAGACCGCCTGCTTATCTCATTACTGTAGAATGCCGATCCAAGCTCGACCCGTTACAGTAATGAGCAGGCTTGGCCTGGGCCACACAGACGGGTCGAGCCGAGCTCGGCCATTCAGGCTCACGAGCCCGTGCATGACCGGGCTCCATGAGCTAGCTCACGAGCTGGCTCGGTCAAGCCCTGCTCGGGGCCCGCTCCGTCATCATTGACTCACTCGTCTCGTCTCTGACTCCCATCGTCTGACGTCCGTGGTATTCTCTGCTTCGAAACTCGAAAGCATGGGAAGCTTTGGCCCCGATCAGCCAGGTGAAGGAGATCGCAAACGCACTCAAGTCGCTTTGTGGTCGCCGTGGTATGGCTCTGCCCTCTCTATGGTCGCTCTGGCAACCACCTCCGAAGTTCGGCGAACCTCCCTCAACGCCTGAACTGTCTCCAAGGTTTGGCGAACCTCCTCCGAAGGCAATGTTGTTCACAGGTCGTAGAGTTGGTTTTGTGGTATCATTTTCTTATTTGAAATTTATTTTAAAATTTAATTTTTAATAGTTATGGATCCATGTAATTATAATACTGATGATGATATTGAGAAAATTAGAGAAATAAATCCTACATTTTTAATAGGGCAATTATCTGCACAAGCATCCATTTCATCACCTAAAAAAAATAAAAAAATAAAACGTTTGAAATATGAAAATATTTTGTAATGAATGAAATTAAAATTGGTGGAAAAATAGAATATAGAGCTTAATGCAACTATTGTATTAATAATTATGCATATATTTTCGGTAGTTCAACTAGCTCACTAGGTAGGCATTATAAAAAATGTCACTTAAATGAGCAAGTTAGAGACCCTACACAAAGATTATTAAATGCTAGTGGTAGTGGCACTTTTTTGTATTCACAAAATAAAATGAGAGAAGTAATAGCAAAACTTGTAGCACAATATGAGGTGCCTTTATCATTCACCAATAGTGATGAAGTTTAAAAATTTATGAAATAATATGCTACTCCTAATTTTAAACATGTTCCTAGAAGTAAAACTAAAATTGTTATTATTAAATGTTTAATAATATGAAAAATGAACTAATTTTATTTTTTTCAAGTGCCCCTTCAATGTCTATTTGTATCACCGCTGATTTGTGGAGTGCGCGTAATTCTATAGGCTATGTTGTTGTAACTTATTATATTGATGACTCTTTGTAATTAAATAAAAGAATTTTAGGATTTCGTAATTGTGAATATCTCCACACTGGTATTATAATTTATAGATATATTGTAATGATATTACAAGAATATTCTATTCGAGATAGAATATTTAGCATAACACTTGATAATGCTAGTGTTAACGAAGTTGTTATTTCTCATTTTAAAATATATTTTCAATTAGATACTACTCACAATTCTCTTTCCTATATGAAATGTGCTTGTCGTATTTTAAATTTAGTTGTTAAAGATGGTATGACATATATTTCGCCTCATATTGAATTAATAAATCCAAAATTTCTTATATAATTGGATCTAATTCGAGCCAATAAGAATATAGAGATTTTTGTAAAGCTGCCCAACTTAAACCGCAAAAATTAAAAACCGATGTAGATAATAGGTAGAATTCTACTCCTATTTAATGTTAGAAAATGTTTGGTCATATTGACAAGTTATTTGTGCTTTTATTAATGAGAAAACATCAAGTATTAATCTTGATAAATCTAGTTACGATATAGCTACTACATTTTTTAATTTTTTAAAACCATTTTATGATGCTATAAATGAATGTTTGAGAATTTATTATCTCACTTCTCATCTTGTTCTCTCAATTTTTATAAACTTAACGGGTAATTTTGTATAATATCGACATATAGATGAATTTAGATATATAATTAATAAAATAGAAACAAAATTTAAAAAATATTGGTTTGACATTCCTCTTATATTTTGTTATGCATGTATAATGGATCCTAGATTTAAATTAAGAGGAGTATGTATCATGATTAACAAAATTTCTAATAATTTATGTAACGCCCCGAGTTATCTGAACCCGGTTCGTTACTCAAGATACTGAACCGAACTATAGGATTTTTGAGAAAATTCTAAAACTTCACTCAATGGACAAGATTTGACATTTTACAAGGTAAACATTGAAAATTTTGCAGCGGAAAAAATCATTTGAGCAGAACAGAGTTGAGCAAAACTATGAAACAACGTTTGAATAATCAGCTATAATATTAAGAAATAATTTAGCCAAAAGAAACGAAGGCTTAAGCGTGAAATACTTAAAGTTCGTAAAAAGTCAAACGCATCTTCCGCTGAACAAAGTCAACGGTAGAGGCAGAAACAGAAACAGAAGGCTTCTACCGCCAAATAGTGCCAGCGGTAGAAGTAGGGACAAAAGACTCAGCGGTGAAAGCAGTGACAGAATCGACACGTCGACTTCACACGTCATCTGCTCACATTTGCCGATGATGCGTCAGCTACACACATCTACCGATAGAACAAGTTGCATCATCCGGTCACTAGACGACAAAAAAAATCTTCAAGTAACATCTGCCGATCGCAAAACGACAAATTTCTTCCTACATCTTCTGATAAATATAATACTCGACATCACCCGGTCACAAAATGACAAATTCTAATACTCACATCCACCGATAGACAAAACTCTCGACTTCTACCGATGGATTAAATCCATTGATAGACCAAAAAATACTCATCATCTGCCGATAGATATCATCTACCGATAGATCAAAAATACTCAACATCTGCCGATAGACATAATCTACCGATAGATCAAAAATACTCAACATCTGTCGATAGACATCATCTACCGATAGATCAAAAACACTTAACAAAACAACATAGCAACAATTTCACTCTAAACAAAGAAAACTCCGACTACCAAAAGAACTTGAGTATTTTACTAAAAAACATTCAAAACTACTTAAATTCGTGCATTACTCCAAGATTTGGTAAAACCACTATTAAAACCAGCAGTGTATCATTATCAAAAAGGTCTAAATGTATTCAAAAACATTAAAACTACCACTGTCACAAAAACTCTCAACATACTTAAATTGAATCTGTAACGCCCCGAATTATATAAACCCAGTTTGTTACTCATAATACTGAACCGAACTATGACTTTTGAGAAAATTTAAAATTTCATTCAATGATCAAGATTTTGACTCTTAAAACGTTAAAACTTGCAGCGGAAAAATCATCATATATAAAAAAAAACAATCTTTATTGAAAATTAAAATATTCAAGGCAGTTGGTTGAAAGAGAAAGAGAAAATTGATCACGTTGTCCGGTCACTAAACTACAAAAGAAAGTCTTTTAATCACAAGACAAAACAGAGCGCATCATCTGGTCACTAAACGACAAATTACTTCCTACATCTACCGATCACTAAACGACAACACTTCTACTACATCTTCCGATAGGTCTAATACACGACATCCACCAATCACTAAACGGCAACACTTCTACTACATCTTCTGATAGGTCTAATACACGAAATCCACCGATCACTAAACGGCAAAACTTATTATACACATCTACCGATAGCTTTTACTAAGGCATCATCCGGAGGCTTTTCTTGAAGACATCATTCGATGGCTTTTACTGAAGACATCATCCGATGGCTTTTACTGAAGACATCATCCGATGACGTCAATCGGACGATTTACCCAACTACATCTACCGGTAGACAACGTCTTCATACAGACAATAGAAACAACAACTCAGCATAACAGCAAATTTCACTCTAAACACAGAGAAACTCCGACTACCAAGGAACCTGAGCATTTTACAAAAAAATCATTCAAAACTACTTAAATCCATGTATTACTCCAAATTTTGGTAAAGACCACTTTAAAAGAACTAACAGAGTATCATTATTAGAAAAAGACTCAGATTGTATCCAAAACATCCAAAACTACTATTGTCACTAAAACTCCCAATATATTTAAATTGTATCATGGTTCACTAAACCTTCTCATCTACTGACACCAGTTAAATCACCTCATCAGAATCACCAATCCGTGGCATTGAAGTGCTCCCCCAACCAGCCTAGTCCTCAACATGCTCAGAGAACACACCTTCTGAGGCTTCTTCACCTACATCACAAAACTCATCTATTAGCCTAATGCTAAGTAAGTAAAGCAATAATGAATTGAAATGCTGAAACATAAATTCCTAAACATGCAGTTTCTACTTTCTCATCTCAGTTGCATATTACATTCGTTTCTGATCTGATCCCCCTATGAAATTGGGAGTTGGATCACTTCTCCCAAAGTCATACATCATCTCTCTCGATTAAGGTGCAGATTAGTTCCCTTAACAACTGTTCAGATCCCCCTGTGAAATTGGGAGTTGGATCACTTCTCCCAAAGTCATACATCCTCTCTCTTGATTAAGGGGCGGATTAGTTCCCTTAACAACTGTTCATTCCTTACCATGCCATTTCATGTAAAATCATTTTCGCATACTTTCAAAAATATGATGCATGACATAAAAACATTCAAACACACATAATCCTACTGTTTTGTGATGTAGGCCCGAAGGCACAAGCAAACTTCACTTACCTGGCTCTCCTGGAAATGCTCGGTTTCAAACTACTTCAGAAGTTTTGTTCACCTAAGTCATAAACAGAATATTAATTAGATTTTTACTAAGCCTTATTCTAATCTATCTAGAAATCTAGGGAAACTAGTTTGGAAGCTTAGTTCATTGTACATTCCCGATTTACCACAAAACCCGAACTAGCTTACCCATACGGCATTCACAAAACTCACACTTATACCCTCTCCAATCATCGATAGCTACCAGTACAGCAAGAAATCGAAGTAAGGCTCACCTAGTTTGAAGAAGATTCGAGTAGAAGAATCGCCTAGAGAGTTCTACTGCTCAAGCTGAAGACCGAAAGAGAGAAAAGTAGGGAATGGTGATGGCTACATATCATTAAACCCAAAACCTCTTTCCTTAAATACGTTATCCACTTTTAAATTTTTAATTACCTTTATACCCTTGCCTAGTTATCCATTAACTCTACATTTATTATTGTCATATAAAGTGTACCATTAATTAAAGGATTAAATAATTAGTTCTATAAAACCGGGTGTTACAGAATCATGGTTCACTAAACCTTCTCAACTACTAAACCAGTTAACCGCCCCATCAGTTGCCAGATCGATGCATGAATGCACCCCTCCAACCTGCCTAGTTCTCAGCAAACTCAGAGAACACACCTGCTGTCACTTTTTCACCTGCTGTCACTTCTTCACCTACATCACAAACTCATCTATTAACCTAATGCTAAGTAAGTAAAGTAGTAATGAATGGAATACTGAAACATAAATTCCTAATTATGCAGTTTCTACTTTCTCATCTCAGTTGTATATGCATTCGTTTCTGATCTAATCTCCCTGTGAAATTGGGAGTTTGATCACTTCTCCCAAAGTCATACATCCTCTCTCTCGATTAAGGGGCGGATTAGTTCCCTTAACAACTGTTCAGACCCCCCTGTGAAATTGGGAGTTAGATCACTTCTCCCAAAGTATAAATCCCTTCATAAGTTAAGGGGTGGATTAGTTTCCTTAATAGCTTATCTGTTACAGTCTGTTCATTCATTACCATGCCATTTCATGTAAATTCATTTTCGCATACTTTCAAAAATATGATGCATGACATACAATCACATTCAAGCACACATAATCCTACTGTTTTGTGATGTAGGCCCGAAGGTACAAGCATACTTCACTTACCTGGTCTCTCGGAGATTGTTTGGTTGTAAGCTACTTCAGGAATCTGCTCACCTATAATCGTAAACAGAGCACCACATTACTAAACTTCATTCTAAACTATTTAGAAATCTTAGGAAAACTAGCTGGAAGTCCTGTTCGTCAAGCATTCCTAGTTCCCCCCAAAACCCAAAACTAACTCTCACTCACAGCATTCACGAACACTCCCCTACAATCTCTCTGTTATCTAATCACTAAAACAACAAGTAAAATGAAACAAAACTCACATAGAATGGAGAAAATCAGAGAGGAAAATGTCGGAAGGAAATCTGCTGAGCTGAGCTGAGTTGAAAATCAACTAAGGGAAATGGTAATAGGGTGGCGGCTACTGTGCATTAAACGCAGAACCTCTTCCCTTAAATAGGTTATCCACTTTATATCTCAATTTACCATTATGCTCTCGCCTATTCACTCATTAGCCTAATCACTAATTTCCCCAAATTTCATCAATAAAACATTCACTACTAGTTAACAAAATAAGTTTGCTCAATGAAACTGGGTGCTACAATCTACCTTCCTTAAAATAATTTTGTCCTCAAAATTCAATACCTGAATAGTTCTGGATGTTGGTCCATCATGTCTTGCTGGCGCTCCCAAGTTGTCTCCTCTATGTTCTGGTTATGCCATAAGACTTTAACCAGTGGAACTTCTTTGTTGTGCAACACTTTCACGACATGGTCTAAGATCCTTACTGGTTTCTCCTCATATGCAAGAGTAAGATGAACTTCAATAATCTGTTGTTTCATAATCTGTGATGGATCACGTACACACTTCTTCAACATGGAAACATGGAACACATTATGGATTCCTTCCATAGAGGTTGGTAGTTGTAATTCGTAAGCTGTCTTCCCAATCCTTTTCAAGATAAAAAAGGGTCCAATAAATCTGAGGTTCAACTTGCCTCTCTTACAAAATCTCACAACTCCTTTGAATGGTGATACCTTAAGGAAAACTTCATCACCTATTTCAAACTCTAATTCTCTGCGTCTTCTGTCGGCATAGCTTTTCTGTCGACTTTGAGCTGTTAAGATCCTCTGGATGATGAGGGCAACCTTCTCAACAGTTTGTTGCACAATGACAGGACCAAGCAACTGTGCTTCACCGACTTCATCCCAGTACAAAGGAGATCTGCATTTTCGTCCATACAATGCTTCATACGGTGCCATATCAATAGTTGCCTGAAAACTGTTATTATAAGAAAACTCTACCAATGACAAATATTTACTCCAAGATCCTTGAAAATCTAATATGCATGCACGGAGCATATCTTCTAAGGTCTGAATAGTTCTCTCGGATTGTCCGTCTGTTTGAGGGTGAAAAGCTGTGCTAAAACTAAGCTGTGTTCCCATAACTTTATGCAAACTCTTCCAAAACTTAGATGTGAATCGAGAATCCCGATCTGACACAATTACGATAGGAACTTCATGCAAACGTACAATCTCATGCACATACAATTCAGCAAGCTCATCCATCGAGTAAGTCATTCTCATTCGCAGAAAGTGGGCAGAGTTGGTTAATCGATCAACTATGACCCATATTGCATCATGTCCCTTTACTATTTTAGGAAATCCCACAACAAAGTCCATCGTTATTTGTTCCCATTTCTATTCGGGAATTGGTAAATGTTGCAATGTTCCTGAGGGTCTCTGATGCTCAGCTTTAATCTGTTGACAACACAAGCATGATCCTACATACTCTGCCACACTCTTTTTCATACTTGGCCACCAATAATGCTGTTTGAGGTCCTTGTACATCTTCGTACTCCCAGGGTGGACAGAAAATCTAGAAGAATGTGCTTCAGAAAGAATCTCATCTCGAAGTTCTTTAATGGCAGGAACAAACCATCTATTTCTAAACTTAAGGATCTCATCATTGGAATAATTGAAATCTGAATTAACAATAGATTCTATGCTTAATCTGTATTTGTTGCACTCTATATCATTTGTCTGAGCTTCCTTTATTCTTTCTAGAATTGTAGGTCTCAAGGATATGGCAGAAAGCATGGCTGACACACTGTAACAACCCCTATTCCCAGCAAAATATTGTCCCGCTCTAGGGATTGGGCCGTAGCCGAATATCCTCCCCTCACGGCTTTGTTTGGCGAGAACTTCCCAGAAGGTCACCCAACCTGGAATTGCTCTCGCCGAAGTACTTTTAACTTCGGAGTTCTTATGGGATCCGTTGCCAATCGTGCTCCAAAACGCGTCTTGCTATGTTGGGAGGGTCTCTTTACATATGTTTCATTTCCACATACTTCCCCAAGAGATGTGGAATTGTGACGACCCCCTTTTTACGACCTGTCACCTTCCGGTTCGCCCACGCTGACGTACCGCCATCCGGGTTCCGGTTCGTGCAGTCATCGTACACATACTTGCACATTCAGGTCATCACTGTAACGACCCCAGAGGGATCATTACATAATCCGTATCTTTCTTAATCATTTAATTCTTATTACTCACACTCTATTTATTTTTGGTAATATATATTTTTTTTAAACATAACTTAGCTTAAGATGTCATGCACGATTCACTAGGCATCGCTCAGCAAAGGAATACATTATGCATCTGCCGGCGGGCAGTGCAACGCGTATCGGCTGATGAAGAGAAACTTAAACCCTTAGACTGCATATACCGATAGAGAAATAAACCACATCTACCGGTAACTAAACCGGGTTTATATCATCCGGTGAACATGTGTTTCTCACGTGAATAATTAAAACATGACCCGGATACTAAACGACAAGATAACCCTCACATCATCCAGTAACTAGACGACAAAATTAAACTTACATCTTCCGATGGCTTAAACATTCTACATCTAATGGTCACTGGGCGATAAAATAATACTTACATCATCCGGTAACTTAAATACACCTCATCTGCCGATCACTAGACGACAAAATTAAACTTACATCTTCCGATGGCTTAAACACTCTACATTTACCGGTCATTGGGCGATGAAATAACACTTATATCATCTGGTAACTTAAATACACCTCATCTGCCGATCACTAGACGACAAAATTAAACTTACATCTTCCAATGACTTAAACACTCTACATCTACCGATCACTGGACGATGAAATAACACTTACATCATCCGGTAACTTAACCTTCACTGATTTCAAACTTCAATGGTATAACATTCATACTAATGAAAATCAGTAACTCATCCAGAATTCATATAGCGGAAGACTTAAGCAAACAGACCATCCAACTATCCTTAAAATTATTTCTAGATTCAGTGGTCAACAGACAACTTCAAAAGAGGACTCAATGTTAGAAAGAAATAGACTTGTCCTACTTAATCTATTATATTCATTATCATAACTAAAACCATAAAAACATTAACCAGGGGTCTCATTTGCCATCCAGCCACAGAAATTGCACCCTGATCACCTTCCAGCAACCAAGCTCAGACATCATCATAGACTTTGGGATCCTCACCTGAAATCTCATCACCTACATCATAAGGTTTAAACTATAAGCCTAATGCTTAGTAAGGAATGCAATACTAACAAGTATGCATGAATGCTCATTTGAGAAACAAATGCTCATAAATCTTTTCTTATTTGTAATTATACACAAAATCTCCATTCTTATTCATCATTCATATTCAACAATCATATTTCATATTCGTATTTCCATCATCATATTCATCATTCGTATTCATCATTCGTATTCATCAATCATATTCCTCATTCATGTTGTGTGAATTAAGAGAGGATTTGTGCCGGTAAGGGGGTTGACAGTGAGAGTGTACATAATCCCTTGGCGGGTCGTAATCATGGTCCTTCATTTGGACAGTGACATACGTCAAAACCGCCCCCAAACCCTCACTTAATTCACTTGCATAAGATTTACTTCGTTATCTTACTTTATTCATGAGAAAACCCCGCTCTTAAAATATTTCATATACATAAAATAGTCATGATGCATGTACATGGGAATTCTTAAATCATCAAGCTACAGAACAGAGCACTATCCAACATGGAACCTTACATTGAACTAATCAGCAACATAAAGGCTAGTTCAGTACACATAAGGAACTACTAATCATCGTATGATTTCATACCTAGCTCCTTTGAGTGTAGGTCCCTCATGATCGAGAACC